>CM021734.1:14524515-14604710 GCA_011075105.1 Heteronetta atricapilla | reverse complement strand
AGAGAAGAGAAGAGAAGAGAAGAGAAGAGAAGAGAAGAGAAGAGAAGAGAAGAGAAGAGAAGAGAAGAGAAGAGAAGAGAAGAGAAGAGAAGAGAAGAGTGAAGAGTGAAGAGCGAAGGTGTGAGAGGAGAAGGTTTCTCCATTTTACTCTTCTTGAAGCTATTTAATAGCAAACAAAACTTGGATGTCACCCAGAATAAGTAGGTGCAGTTACATTCTGGCACCAACTTGCCATTCAGTATGAGGCTGAGGATGGGTGTTAGGAAAAGCTTCTTCCCTGGGACAGTGCCCCAGAAATGTGGGAGGCTCCATCCTTGGAGGGTCCCAACCCCAGCCTCCTGGCTGGTGCTGGTGCTCTAGTGGGGCTGGAGAACCCCCAGGCTCCTTTTGCAACCGCTCTGCTGGCACCAGCTGACCATATAGCTGGTAAACTGTATGTGACCTGTATTTTCTGCCCTACTGGGGTGCCAAAATAGAGTGTAGTGCATAGAGCTGGAATTTGGAGCTGGTCTGTCCACTGTTAAGTAATGAGTACAATTGGGGAGGGAATCTACTGATTCCCATCTCATTGCGCTTGCTTGGTTAGATGTGAAGACATCAGGGGCACCGGCGGTTATGGGAACGCAGATAATGCCTGTATTTCTTTGTAGGCTAGTGTAGAGGAGCACAGTCCCTGTGGAACTTCTATATTTATCTCACCATTAATTTCAGTAGCATATCCTCTAGCGTTGCATAAGCCCCATCCCAGCATCAGAACTTCGTGCTGAACATTAATGCACAAAGCAAAGCTTGTCCCATCCCAACGGAATTAAGACGGCCCTGCTGGAAGACCTTGCTGAATCACTTTGCATCTGTTTTGGATTAGGAGAATCAGAGGCAAACAACAGACAAGGTCATATTCTCACACTCATATAGCCACACAAACCTTCCTTAGAAGGCTCATTAGGCCTTCAAGGCTCATACCAAAACAGGAAACAAAAAATTAAATGGAACAAAACTCTTAAGTGTCACAAATGTCATTCCATAAACATTATCCCAAGTTATGAAGCGCAGGAGTGAAGATGAATAACAATAATGGCTCCGATCTTGTTCCTCCCCTGGCAAAAGCCATCCTGTCCCATCCTCTACCTTTAGCCAAGCTGAGATCTCCAACAAGCAGCTTCTCCTGCAGCTGGTAGAGGGCTAGCTCTTGCAGACTGGCTCTTTCCAACTCTGAAAGGCTGTGTAGGGACACAGGCTGCATTTTAGTGCTTTGTCCTGGCAGAAGAGCTGAGATAAAGGTCCTCTGAAAAACATACATGTAAAAGTAAAAGACTCAGGAGCACATTGCAGATAAGCCTGCTTTGGAAGAGAAGCTACTGAAAATGTCACACGGTGTCTTTCCAAGCGCAAAAGACACTTGGCCCTCTGTCACCCCTCCAAAGAGCCTGCTGATCTGTAGGTGCCCTGGACACACTGGCTCTCTTGCCCCTTCCAAACAAAGGCCTTTGGAGGCATCAGGGATCTCAGTCCTGGCTCTTGAGACCCAGCAGGCTCCCTGAGGCACCTCACTGCTTAGCAGAGAGGTTCCTGGCTAGTTCTGGCTGCCTCTGTTTTCACACGAAGCCCAACGCTGTCAGGCTCATGTACACAAGACAGGGCACATCCTAGCTAGCCAGAGTAGGACCACAGTCCTGATGCTGGCAGCTGGCAGTTCTTCACCTTGGGAATAATTCCTGGTGGGTGTCAGCACCTAGACCATGCTCCTCGTATGTCTAGCCATCACCTTACCAAAACGAGAACAAATAATTCCAAAGCTTGACAAAACCTCACGAGAGGAAACCAAAAGCAGCACTTATCCCTGCTTGGTCTAACACCTTATCTCACATGCTGCTCTTCCCCTTTCTCCACCCACGTGAGATTTGCTCAGCAAACAACAAACTCCTGAAGCCAGGGGCTCTCCTTCCATCTCGTCACGTCCTCGCAGACCTAACCCTCAGCTGCATTTGTTTGCAGCTACATTGGGATCAGCTCTGGATTTGTCCGGACTCAGACTTTCTTTGCCTTCCAGCCCTCCTTTCCTCCTTCCCAGAACTAATACCTGATAAAAACCTCCTGGTGGCCTGAGCACTTCCCAGCTCCCCCACACCTCCCCTTGCTTTGTCCCCACCCTCCAACAGACCCCGCCGACTGCTCCATCCGGGGTGCAGCATCTGACACTTGCTCTTGTTAAACTTTATCTTGTTTTGTCTTGTTAAGGTTTATCTTGTTATCTTGTCTTGTTAAACAGTTGTTGATTACCCAGACCTTTAATTTTTCGAGGTCTCTCTGCAAGGCCTCTCTACCCTTGAGGGAGTCAAGAGCGCCTCCCGATTTAGTATCACTCGCAAACCTCTAAAATCTGAAAATTAGCACACGTCCCACTAAATAAGACATATGGCCCCACTTTATGAATAAACTGTTCTTCCCTGCCTTCTTTCCCCATTATAAATTAATTTCTGAATTTAATAATTAGCACTGAGCTCTATTTCTTCCAAATCATAAACCCACAGGGTCAAAGCCTCAATGTCTTTACTCTCAGCAGTGGATGGACTCCAGGCGACAGCTCACAGCCCCACGCAGGGCACAGGTGACCGCTGAATGCCCCGTCCCCAGCCAGGCAGCGTGCCATCAGCCTCCAGGCGGTGGTTGCCGACCACTTTCCCTGCAGCTTTACCTCTCCCTGATATTTGCAGAGCGGCCGTGGTGAGGCTTGCCCCTGCTCCCTGATCCTTCAGCGCTCCTTGCAACACCTCTGCTGGCACCCATCAAACACAAGCCACAGTCCAAAGAGCAAAAAGCAGCAGTAAAAAGGAGAAATGACCAGGGTTAGTAGCATGTACGTAGAAAAAATGTAGTCAAAGTGCAGGCTACAAAGCAGCTTTCCCAGGGAGTGCTGAGGGTGAAAACACACAGGAGCGCTGGCCCAGGCAGTGTGCCCAGGCTCGTGTATTAGCCCCAGCACACCTCCGTCCTCTGTGCCTGGGGAGGAATCTTGTCAGCCATAGTGTTTGTTTTGGCCAGGTTTCCAGTTCTTAAACAGATTTAGAAAGTTATATAATTAAAAATAAAAATTAAAAAAAAGAGTTGCTGTGAACTCCCCAGAAGGACAAACCGAAAAGGGAATTTAGCTAAAGGCGAAAATATTCTTGAAAATTTTTAAGTTTACAAAAGTTTACAAAAGTTTACAAAAACTACATGCCTCTGTTAGGATTTGGTGACAAAAATGAGATGCAATACAGCCAAGTTTTCTGGTACTGCTCAACACTGCTGTAAGTTAAAAACCTTCCAAACCTGCTCACAAGCCTGAGCACCAAGCCAGGTGCTCACAGCTGTTTAATTCACTGGATCAAGGTAAATCTCCCAAAAAGAGTTGTGCAATGTTACACACATGGCAGCTAATCCTGCACACAGCCAGATTTAGCACTGACCACTCTACAGCTCTTGGAGCTTGGGGGATACATTAGCAAAGAGAGCAGAGAGTCACAACACCTGCTGGAATTTGACGTCAAGCACAGTCCACGAAGGCATTCATGTCTTGCCTAAAAAGGGACTTTTTGATTACTACATTGTTAAACAACATCAGGATCTGCAGCTTGACTTCCCCTTAGCTATCTGCCCCTCTGCGTGAGCCCTTCCAAGACAGGCTCAACAGAGACCCATAGCTTTGAACTTAGCTTTTTATAACTTTAATAATGAAAAAAAAAAATGAGGGAAGGAAGGAAAACATTTCATTTACTGTCTCAAAGGGACTGCATGTAAGCAGTCAGACTTAAACTAAAGTAACTGGTCCTACCAAGTTTTACAAACAGAGTTCCTGGGACATGAGGTCCCCTGGAGTAGTCTGGGTGGGAGAAGGAGACACAGATAAAAACAGTGGCTTTGGCAAGCAAGAACATCTCCATTTGCCAGCAATAGCTCATGTGTTTCTGACATGACAGAAGTCAGGGATGGGCAGAGGTGGTGCCTGACCAGGAGTCTCCTGGCAGCACATGAGCACATGCTGCAGATGGAGAGACAGCCCCTGAGATAGTCAAACCGAAGGAAATTACCTTTCTGTAGGCGAAGCTCACAGATGCAGACAGAGCCCACATTCACAGCCCCTGCCTGAGCCGAGAGAATGGTCTGGGCAGTCACCGAGGATGCAGCTGCCTTGAGGAAAGGAGGAGGAAACCCAAACAGAACAGAGAGCAGAAGAGAGAGAGAAAGCTGTAAGGTGAAGTAGTGGGAACCCTCTGCTTATCTGGTGCTAGTCTACACCCTACAAGAACAGCCACATAAAATGCCACCATCACTAGCTTTCAGATAAACTTGTTAATGGTTAATGCCAAAACACCTGGCATTACTTCTTGCGATTACTTTATGTTTGTGCTCACAGGAGCAAGCTAGACTGGGAACACCACAGCAGCTCCGTGGAGCCCAGGGGTGTCCTGAGTTGGGCGACGTCCTGCAGAGCCCCCTGAGTGAGAGCGGGGCAGGCAGGTGCCAGAGGAAGAGCCTGGGCTCTGGTGCTCCCTGCGAGGAGGGAAACGCACAGCTGGGGAAAAGCCAGCGTACTGCAAATCCTCCTTCAGAGGTGGATGCCATAAAAGGAATTGTATTAATCCTAAAACAGAAATAAAAAGCTTTTCATTGGGAATGCTAACATTGCGCTTCCTCTCTGCAATGACTTTCCGCGCTTATTTTTAGGACTAGGTCTTACTTAAATAATTTCATGGGAAAAGCTCAGCTCAGCTGCCCCTTCTAGTACCGGAGAGCTGCATTTTCTCCCCCATTTTCAGAAGTAAAGTTGTCCTCTTTCCAGCCGGAATGAAGGACTTGCATTTACCTTTTTCGTTTTCTTCTCACAGCATGACCAGTGACAGCCCGGGCTCACTTCTTTTCCTTCAGGATGATGAATTTTAAAGCAGCGTCTCCACCGTGTCCTGCACAGCCCCTTACAGAGGGTGAGGGAACCTTCCCTGCCTGCAGTGAGGATGAGAAGTGATGGGGAAGAAAATCTAAATGCAGCGAAGGGGAGGAGAAGGGTGGTGAGAAAATGAATTTTCTGCCAAGAGAAATGAGAGCCAGAAACATCGTGTTGAGATAGAGGGCAGGGTTGGATGGGAAGGAACAGCACTTCCCACGCCTGACAGTGTTTATTCCTTGGCAGAAAGGATCGTTGCTCAATCCCCTGTCCCCATGATTTCCCTATCCTTATCTGTCAATAACTGGGACACCCACAAAAGCAGTGGCTGTTCTGGCAGATTAAACCTGAAAGGGAAATTTGCTGCTTAGGTGCTGGTCTGTGGAGTGGATGGGTTTCCTCTCGGATCTCCACGCTCTGACCTGGTCCATCGCATTGTCTTAGAAATGACCACGTCTCTTAGTGCAGCTCGGCACGGGCTGGGCCAGGCACACGGCTGCCCTCTGCCCGTGAAGGCCCTGAGGGGCCACCACCATCCTGTGCGAAGCTTTGGCATTACAGAGCTCACAGGCTGGACAGAACAGGTGCACAGCCGGCATTTTGTGTGACATGTGGTGGTTACAGATCCCCGAGAACCTTACATACCTACAACAAGCCACAAAGCACGCACGGTGAGACCTGAAATTGGAACTTTGCAAGTCAACAAGCCCACAGGCACCTTGGGGACCACAGGCCAGCCATCTGCTCACTGGTGGTCATGCTAGCACGTGCATGATCCCACGCCCAGTCCTAGACCAGCTCTTATATCTCCAGAGCACCTTTCTCCAGGAACGTCTAGGTTATCCTCAGGCTCCTTTTCCAACTAGATGCCTCCTGTTTATCTGGGACCTGGCTCTGCCATTTCCAGCTGCCGGGGGCGGGGTCGGCATCTTGTGACCGGGCAGGCAGGGCAGCAGCTGCCACCAGCTGAACTGCTTCCCTCCTTGCAGCAGTTACTCTTTGAGAAGTCACAGCCAGGCCTGCAGCAACCTCCAAGATGGGCATCCATTGCACGAGAACCCCCTCGGAACGCTGCTTGCCCCTTCGTGGAGTCTCGTCTTTACGAGCACTGGTGCTCTGCTGCACCAAACTTGGCTGCACAAGCGCTGCACCACTGGAAACCACAGAGCCCCATCAGCACCACGTGCTCTTGGTGTAGTTACAGCAGCAGGACAAAGAATCCCACCGAATATAAACGCCCTCAAGTGCAGGATGTCAGCCTACGCAGCACAATGCGATGCAGTGAGCTACCTTTGTGCCAGTCCCAGGCAGAGCAGGGACCTCCAGGCTACCCGCGTGCCACCGCTTGCATACCCCATCTGGTTTATAAAGCACCGACACCACCCCACGCAGGCAAACACTGAAAACCAGAGTTTAAGGCTGCCTCCCAGCAGGGTAACAGCAAAACACGCAGCTGAACCATGCCCAGGTGAAGGGCAAGCATCTCCTCCAGAACAGGTCGTTCTGCTGGGAGCTCTGCCGCATCAGCAGCACCAACGGTGACGGAGATGGGATGCAGAGACCCCCAGTAACTGCATAACAAAGCAACCCTCCAGTACACAATTAGCATCGTTCTTAGTAAGAACAAGCACAACAGTTCCTAAAGCAGTGAAAACAACTGTGTGATCCAGAAAGGAGAAACGCAATGAAGCAAAAGCCTCCTCCCTACTCTTGCTGCTCTCTGCTAGCTCTGGAAGCACAGTGACACAGCCAGTTGCCATTTCTGGGTTGTTTCTCATGTCCTTGTTGGAAAGAACATATGATTTGATTTTGGGGAGTCCCTGTGTGGAGCCAGGAGTTGGACATGGTGATCCCTGTGGGTCCCTTCCAACTCTGTGTATTCTATGGTTCAATTCTAAGTCTCTAAGAACCATACTTGCGACACATGGCCATAGCCCACGCGTGTCCTCAGCTTCCCTTAAACACACATTGTTTCTTTTCATGTCCACCCCAAACATTGACATAATTAGCAAACTCTATCTGCTCTGAGGAAGAGGGAAGGTCACAGACCTTGAATTCAGTAACAGTCTAATAAATCACAAAAGCCCAGAGAGTAAGCAGGGAGCATTTTGCAGCAGTTTGCTGCTATCCAATTGCTGGCTGCTATCTTTCTGAGTGTTCTTAAAATTTACTTGACGTTTTCTAGCACAAATGTCACGTTTCATGCATGGCAGCCTCACTGAGAGCTCATGGGCCAATGTCTTCTATTTTCTTTTGGCTTTTTCTTTGTCCACCTGCAGGTCATCACCTCACCAGCCACGACAGATCCTGCGTAACTCCTTGTAGCAGGGAAAGGAAAAAACATCACTGTGCTATTGTAGAAATTCACTGCTTTGCCATATCTCAACTGCCACAAGCAGCTCCAGACCTCACCATAATATCTGCCTTGAAACTGGGAGCTGACAGAAGGGGAGACCAAGTTTCTGGCACTGCCCCTGACTGCATGTCCTCTCACACCTGCTTCACAGCACAGACTTGGCACGCTTGGACATCCTGGATGATTTGGGTTCCTCCGTAGGTGGGAAAGAGCAGAAAAGCATCAGGGATGGGTTTTGGGAAGTCCAGTTCCCACCTGAATTGGGACATACTGGGCAATGCTGGCACAGCAGACACCTCTCAGGTGGATCAGATCTGGCTCGGGACCCACTCCAAGCTTGTGGACAGAGCTGTGACGCTTTGTAGCACCTTATGATGCTTTGTAGCATCCTAGCTACAACCCTGCTAAAAGGGTTCACCAGAAATAACCTAATCCAGCTCTAATCACAATCCCAAATTAAAAGTAACAGAAAGTAACTCCCAGAATGAATTAGGGACTTAAAAAGCAGAACTGCAGAAAGCAGCAGGAGTTGCCTGAACCCATAGGAAAAACACATTTGCAGTTGCTGAGGACTGAGGTCTCAAGTGCTTATGTAGAAGCAGCCCACACAGCCAGGAACTCTTCTTCCCGGATTACACAAGTCCTAAAAGTCCTTTTCTGCAAATCATCCAGGAAAGAGCTGCATACCTTCCTGCTGGTTCAAATCCTCTTTACTAGTCACTGGTAACTCAGAAGCACAGACAGTTAGAATTAATATTTATACCATTGCTGCACCAGCAAGGGTTATTTTGGGACTCCTACTGTGAGTGGCAGGAGAGGCTGTAACAGTACTCATAATTTGGGCTGACTTACCTTCTTGCTCCAATGGAATCCAGCTGCCCAGATGGTTCAAGCTCTGGCATTCTGCCTGAATTTTGCTGTAGGTGAAACCAAGTCCTGCATGCAGATTCAAGTTCTCTAACAAGTTCTGTCTGAGCCCAGATTGGACCCCAAATCTCTCAGCTCCAGGGTTACTTCGGCAACCAGCAGCAGGCTTCTACCCTGGCTCCTAGTCACTACAGCTGTGCCTAGTGTGCAAGGGTCTGCGTTTTTGGAGGACAAGGGCCTAGCTCAGCACAGGGGAAGCTGGATTTGGATCCCAGCACCTCTGCAAGTCAACACTTGAAACTTTCCAGAAGTTGGGAACTTTCTTCACACCTAAAGCTGTCCCTGTCCAGATGATTGGTAGGTGACAAAAAGTGACTCTTGATATTCTCAAGAAAGAGCAGACCAGAATGCGCACAGCAAGAAGCCTGACATCTAGATACACTACGGGGCAGAGACTGAAGAGCAGATGTCTGCAAGGACAGTGAAGCCCCATGTTCACAGAGGGCTTGCCCTCAAAACTTTCATTTCAACCATGGAGCACTCGCTCCCTTTCCTACAGCAGACAATGCAAGTTGGGTGAGGGAAAAAAAAGCAACAAGGCAAAGATTTGAACATTAAAAATGTTTATTCCTTAAAAATACAATGTTCACCTGTAGTGACACAAATATTCAGAATTATTAAAAAGGGTTTTCATATGCTTCCAGTGTAGCAGTCCTTCAGTGTCTGGAACAGAAGTGAGCAGGTAGTTCCCCCCCACCCCCCATGGGAAGCCTGGTCCCAACAGAAAGGTTTGTTCCACCCATTTCTGCTGCCTGTGCCAAAATGAGCTACGTGCAGATCTCTCACTAGGTTCTAAAGCTCCAGGAGGCATCCACTGCCAGAGCTCTCTCTGATGACAGAGTACGGTTTGGGTTGGTTGGTTGGTTGGTTTTAGACTTTTTGTTTTTTAAAGCATTTTACCCTATATCTTACCAACCTTCTGTAGAGGGCTGGGAAGCCTGATGTTTACTGAGAACATGAGGTACAGCCTTGGGGAAGATTCAGGAGGAGAAAAGTCTCTGCTGTTTTCTAGCACTTTCCGAAGCTCAGTCTCAAAAACGAAGTGGATGGAGAAATTTGATGGTAAGCTGTTAGAAAAATACAGGTCTGACGTAGGCCCTTTGTCCTACCCAGATCAGTAGAAAATTAAATATACCTCCTACATCGAAGATTATTTACAGACTGGTTCTGCAATGCACAAACCCTCAGGGAAACCACCATAATCACACTCCAAGTGACACTGCCTTCACATTAGCTTGACAGTTAAATCTTCGGTAGAGAAAAGACCATGAAAAAGATCTGACTGTTAGGCTCATAGAGACTCTGAGCCAACTACGTCTTTTTCTGTTTAAACATACCTCATTTTTTGTCATATAAATGTCTAAAAAATGTCATTTTTTCCCTTTGGGTGGTTCTAGAAACCAGAAAATTATTTTTTGTTGGTGCTTCAGTGGACAATCTATGGCTGTTCCTACGAGTAAAAAGAAGGTACAGGATGAGAGATTTAGGCACGCAAAGCACATACAACATTGGCAAAACATATGGTCAACACAATGGGCTTAAAAATATCAGACATGAACTCTGTACACAAAATGTATCAAACAGCACTTTGCTTCTTAACAAAATAACTGATCAAAGAAGCTCCAGCACTTCAAGTTTCTTCTAGAGCTACTCTGGACTTAAAATTTCACTTACATATTATCCCATGCGTGCAAGATAATCGTCATAAACAGAGGTAAGAGGCATCCTAAGTTTTCTTGACACACACATCCTGCTGTTGTTTTCAGTGTTAAGTCAGTTCAACTGAAGCTCAAGTCGTTTTCAACCCATCAAACCCACAAAACTTCCATTTTTTCTCTAAACTGGCCCCAACCCCACTCAGCTCCTGTTTGAACGTAGTTTGAAGTCTGGTCATGAGACCTTCCACTTCGGTGGTGCAAATCTGTGAAAACAAAAGGAAAACTTCACTAAGAAAAGAAGATACTTTTGGTTACAGAAGCCCTGTAATGACCGGTTGCATTCAAACTCAAGCACATCTAATTGATGAAGTACATCTAGGATTTCCTTGGTTTTCTCATGCCCAAATACTACAGGTGGTAACTTTGGGATGGCATGAGTTGTGCTATTGTCACACCTCGGGGTGAGATGACTACAGCTATAATACTAAAAATAAATGAAGAGTAAAAAGAACGTCCTATGTTTTTCACTGATATCCATTTTCAAGATAACGGATTAAAAACTCCCAAGCATTTATGTAACTGAACAGTAAATACTACTACCACTGCTTTGAGAATGGAGTTCTCAGCTAGCACATACAGAAATCGGGGACATTGGGAACTTACGGAGATTTTTGATTCACATCCTGAACAGTCACAAACATTCATGCACAATGTAGCTCACACGTCCCTAATAGGTCCGGAGTTATTATCTGGAGGTTACGCTGGTGCAGATAGGTAACCTACATGTGTAGTCAGGCTTGCTTGAGCAAGTCTTATTTCAGCTTGTCTTATTTCAAGTAGTGACCAATGGTACAGAACGACCCATCCAATTCCCAGGCAGAGCAGAGCTCTCTCCGGTACAGAGATGTGACACTACCCACCTTTCAAGGTGCCTCTTGGCAGCTTTCTTCAATAAATACTTTCTGAGAAAGCTTTTAAAATGTTTCTGACACCGCCAGTGGTAGGAAGGTATGTTACACAGTTTCCTCATAAAGCTCTTAAAGCCTCTAAAACCAGTATGGCAGATTTAAGAGTTTTCTCAATGCTGCCTCCTATAAAAGCCAAAACTTAAGCCTCCATTGTGTTTTCATGGGGCTGAAGCAGTGCACCTAGCTGCTAGCATCTTTGCCTAGTCACACATCACAACAACACGTAAGTAGGCCATAAATTTGACTGTTCTGGCAGTTACTAGATGCAATTCAAGTTCAGCAAGCAAAAAAAAACCAGACTTTCAAAAGCTACATCCACCTTATGTTCAATTGCCTGCAACTGTTTTCTTACTGCAGCAGAACCATTAAAATTTATTTGTTGCATTAATAACAATTCCAGTTTGCTTCTGTTGTGTTTCAGACTGCTCAGACACATGCTCAGAGCTACCTCTGCATAATAACCTCATCCACCTGCTGGACACGTAAAACATGAGGATACACTTTGGGATGAAAACGTGGGTATTTGCCAAGACTGCAGGGAATGTGACATCTTTTTTACATGTTCTGCTGATCTACCACAGTAACTGGTTTTGGTTTTAATTCCCTTTAGAGTTTGCACAGTTTGTAGTCCTACTGTTGCAGTACTGTCAGTTTTCAGGGGCTATGCTTCAAGCTTGGTGTGTATGGACCACACACCTCAGCAGTGCTTCCTGCTGCTGCTTCATTTCCACCTCCGACACAGTGATTTCAGTGTGACTATTCTGCAATGTCAAGTCTGATCCCACTGCCTGCTGTCTAATACAATGCATAACCGCATTTTCCAGTAGATAATCTTGAGTCATTTCTCCTACCATCCTTCAAAGTCGTGTTTGACTCTGACCCTCTCAAAGAAGCATTACATTGTTCTTTTGATTCACTCGTTTTCACCGTACGCCAACAAGAATCACAGTTTTCAGGTAGGACTCAGCTAGGCAGAAAAGTTCTTTACTTTCAAGAGGGCAGGTTACCATTTACCACTGAGAAAACAAAGTAGCAGAATGTATTTTCACTTTTAAGGATTTGTTAGCGTGCAAGTGCATGGAAACTCTCTGACACGTGATAAAGATCAAGAGCACCTGCTTTGCAAGATGGGTTTGTGTTTGGCAGGTGCACTTTTGTCATCATTGTGCTTTCCTATCAGGTAGAAATGACAGTTTTAAAGTTTTAAGACAAATAAAAAGCACAAGCTCAGGCTGGCAATGGGTTTAGTAAAGAAGTTCAACCTAAAACATGGAGCAGATAGGAGACACCGCAAGAGAACCATCATCTATATTACTCAGCACATGCGCTGCTCACAGTAGTATTGGAGAAGTTCTGCTGGGGTTATTTCAAGGCTTCAAACTGCCCTTGATTTTAACTCCTGCACCGTCTGCTAACATGTAGGCTTCCTTTGTGAGACTGATAGGCAGTAAATAGCGAAAATATATTCCTTTATTCCCTGCTAGCAGCTTCAAAAAAAAAAAAAAACAGGTGCTGCCCAGAAGTGGGGAGGTGCTCTCTCTCTACCCCTGCCCGACCACAAGCCAAAAACAGGTAGACTTTAAAAACAAAACCCACAACTAATACCTAGCTCTCACAATAATGAAGACAAGAGCAGTAAGATGTAACCTGAAGACCTTCTTTTAAGAGATCACACACAAAAATCCTGTTGAAGTTAGCAGGTTACCCAAGCGTCAGCAAACAATAAAGAGGACTGATAGCATTGCAGAGATTAAAGGATGTGCTTTTCACTGTAGTTTTCTGCTTAGCTTAGCAGAATTTCTGCTTAGCAGAAATTTCCAATGAAGTGAAGCACTTTCCTACACTTTAAATCGCAAACAGGAAATGTCAGAAGTCTGGTGAAATACATGGCAGCACTTCTTTAGGAGCTCCAAAGAAAAACAAAGGTAGCTGTTTGCCTCTTAGATTCAGAGCTTGCACGAGAAGATGAACTATTATGTATATCTTTAAAGGGATGGAGTGAGCCTGGAAACTGCAGGCCAGTGAGCCTGATCACTTTCTTTGAATGGGGACAATTAAGCACTAAGTTATAAACAAAAGCATCCCGAGAAAGTTCCAGTCATAAGAGATGATTCCCATGATGTTAAGTATCCTGTTCATGAAGCACTTTAAGGAAGATAAAGTATATCAGTATAGCAGAATAGCAAGATGCAATTTGCTTGAACCTCAAAAGCTTTTACACAGTAACAGAATATCCTGAGCAGAAAGGGACCCACAAGAATCAGAGTATAGCTCCTGGCCCCACATAGAACCACCCAAAAAATCATACCCTGTGTACGAGAGCGTTGTCCAAACACTTCTTGAACTCCAGCAGCTCGGTGCCATGACCACGTTCCTGTGGAGCCTGTCCCAGTGCCCGACCACCTCTTGGTGCAGAACCTTTCCCTAAGCCCCAGCCTGACCCTCCCCTGTCCCAGCTCCATGCCGTTCCCTCGGGTCCTGTCGCTGTCCCCAGAGAGCAGAGCTCAGCGCCTGCCCCTCTGCTCCCCTGAGGGAGCTGCAGGCTGCCATGAGGCCTCCCCCTCTAATGGGGAGGTCAGTCCCTCCCCATTTACTCTGGTAAGGAGCCTGAAGCCAGCAATATACAGAAATAGCACAAGAAACAGCAGCTTCTCATTGTACAAAGGAAAACGCACAAGTGGTCTTCTTGTTATCGCCCTTTTTGAGCCCTGCGCCAAGAACTTGATCCCTCCCCTTAGCAGAGATCTCTGTACCAGGGGTTGTGGTTCAGTCCTTATGCCCTCAGAGTTTAAGGCACAGCATCCTCCTAAAAATGACTTCACTTCTAGCATCAAAGCAGAGAGAAAAGGATCAATGAAGAGCCACATGATCAGAAATGTGGAAAAATTTTGCTCAGAGACACAAAGACATGAAGACTGTTCAGTTTAGAGAGAATGTATACAGTGGCATAGCAGTACAATAAACAGTATGAAAGGGGCAAGTTATTTTCTCTTTTAACTTGGAAGGGAATCAAAGGCAGTAAACAAACAGAATAAACAAAAATACATTTCAGATGCAGATTTTAAACATGAAATCCACTGTTGCAGAATACACTTAGTGTCAAAGGATTTTCTTGATTTATGAGTGGGATCACACACACAAACATTAGCAATCAGAACATCACCTTCAGCTCTGTATTTAGGTTAACATTAAGCTGTGTAAGGGTTAAGCCAGAAGCTATGAAGAAAGTTCACCCCTACCCTTGTCCTCTTCCAGCAAATTATTCCAGGTAATGGACACGAACTCTTACGGTCCTCACCCCCAACCAGCATCATTCCCAGGGAGGAAATTACACGCTCAGAACGACAAACGTACTGCCTAGGCTTGCTCAGGGAAACGGAGGTATTGGTACACCTACTTTGCTGTCCAGGCGCTGCAGGTAGGAACAGATGTACTCTATGCTTGCTCCAAATGGGTGCACATGAAGAAATGTTGAAATTATTCCTGGAGAAAGGAATACCATAAACATCATTCTCATGAGAAGAGTTAGGAACCACAGCCCTCTGCCACAGCTAGCACAGAACACAGGGATCTTATCAGGTATTTTTGGTTTTAAATACAGTGAAGTTTGGCCCATAGGCTGCAAAGGAAACAACAGCTAATTGATGCAATTGGTTAGCACTTGAAACAGACCTCACTGCTCTCAATACCTGTTGAGTAATGGTAATTGTGCCCCATGATGATCCTTGTCAAAATTCAACAAGAGGTTATCATAAATGTGGGGATTCAAGGCTAAAGGAGAGGGAAAGCTGTGCTCCAGATGTATCACTTCAAGGAGCAGGAAAAGGCAAATGGAGAAAGCAAGCAGTGATACATGTGCCCCATCTCACAAGTCTTGCAGTACTCAGTTAAACAGAGCAACACAAGTTTGTAACCTGTCCCACAGAGACTCTTCCAGCTCACAGGCACAACTGTAAATCCAAAATAATAACTTGTAGTTCTGACCATCATCTGAAGTAAAAGGTAGTGCCTATGATCTTTCTCTGAAAGTCCCCTTTTTCTGTGCAAACACCAGACCGTGATCTGGCACAAACACACCCATCTGAATAGCAGTAAATTATTTATGGTGGTTCTCAAATCAGATGTGGAGAGATGGCCAAAGAGAACGAGGCTGAGTGACAAGAAATAAACTATCTTGTCCCATCAAGGAGAGAACTTCTGTTCCTTCCACTTAGTACTTCAATTTTTTTTTCAGCTACTGGCTTTTGGTTGAAAATTTGTGCATAGCATGCAGTGTTAGGTTATTTTTCGTATCACTTGGACTAGGCAAGAAGAAAGGAAATAAAAAGTATAGCAGATATGTCTATGCTGTAAACCAGAGTTCACCCATCCCTTTGTAGCTGAGCATCACTTGAAAACACAAGCACATTTCTCATCTCCCTAAATCCATCCCTTCCCTCTCTGCCACCTTCTTCTATCTTTTTTCTGTCTCTGGCTATGGCTTCTAAAGTTAGAAGAGCTTATCTGCTTGTACTCCATGGCACACTATGCCTGACCTGATGATGTGCCTCATTGCTGTGTGGGTTCACAAGTGGATTTAGCTGTGTTGGAATTAAGACAGACCCTCCTATGTAAATCACCTCCAGTGATGTTTCTCAGAAGAGCAAGTTGCATTCCTGTATGTGCAGAACTGGACTGTCACTACACCCAAGGCCACTTTGCATGTGTGTGGTTTTGACTGAAGAGTGCATGGCACAAGACTGCCGTGTGAGCAATGCACCAAGTGAAACCCTGACCACCACCAAGACTAAAGGCTTTGAGGACTCTCACCTCTACTGGCATAACCCAAGGAACCAGGTGGCCAGTGGAAGCTGTGAGGCCATTTGAAGTAACTCCCATTCAGTCCAGGTCTCTAACACTGTCACCAAGTCCATCAAAAGGCCTTACCAACTAACAGAGCTTCTCGTTCAGATTTCACAGGACTATTGTTCAGCGTCTTCTCAACTGGACCTTCCTTCTCCTGACTGCATGCACAAACTCTGGACATACTGTTCTCCTGCAGAAAACAAAAACAAACAAAAACCACCATAGGACCCATTCCAAACATTAACACTGACAGCACAGCAGTCACTCTTACTCTTACAGCAGCTCAGTAAGACTTAAAGGAGTTTGTACTTTTGTCTTCCTGTTTCTGTGAGTCATTGCACTGCTTTATCTATTGTTTATTCTGCAAAATACTTCCAACAAAACCCAGTGATGTTCATTTTGCTGTTGGAAACTGTGTGTCTGAACCACCACACTAGATTAAAGCCCATGGAGTGAAGTAAGATGGCATAACATGCACTTTCTTTGTCCCTGGTTCACTGGTATGATGTCTACACTGCAAGAGCCTTCAAAACAGAAAAACAAAACAAACCCCTCAATCAAACAAACAAAAAGACTAGAAAGGAAGTCTTGCAGTAACTAATTGAGACACAGATGTTCATTTTTCAAATGCCTTAGCAGTGGCAGTATGATTAAGCAAGCGTCTATTGGATGCAAAGGATTTGGGATCAGACTGTCCTTGACTTGAGTTTGTGGTACTGAAATGAAACAGAATTTTGCATAACTTATCCCCCAAATAAATGCAAGACTACACACGAAGCAAATACTTGGGTTTTGCACTAAAACCATGACTTCCTTTTATTCCGAAGCTATAGCCTGAATTCCAGTAGCCTGAGAGATACAGGCAGCTATAATTGGAAATAGCCTTCAGTCACTAGTAAAATGAACTGGACATGAGCCAATAACAAAGATAAAATTAAATGGCTCCTCGGGTTTGATTAGCCTCTTACTCTAGTGCAATTGTGAATTACACTGGACTGAAACTGTACAGTCCTGGCCTAAGCAGGCTATAACTTGCTTCTGCAGGAGAAAGTAATAGTGTGCACTTTGTGGAAACAAAAGTAGCTTCAGATTGATACAGGAACTGTAATGTCATACTGAAAGTGCATGGCCTCCTATCTCTTGGAAATCCAACAGACATTTTTGAAGACTAGTTGAAATGACAGTGCAAAAAAATGCCTTACACACAGAAGTATATTTCTACACCACAGCATTGGAAATACCTACTGCTCTTCCATCCAGAAGCTGCTATGGATAATTTAACGTCTGTCATTTGTACATACATAGACAGTCCATGTGTACTGTGCTTGTACACTTCAGAAGAAATCAAATGCTAAACAATTGCTCAATTTACAATGAGGTGTCACTACTTCCCTCAGTAAAATACTCTGACTAAAGCAGCAGAAAAGAAACGTAGACTTACATTCCCTTGGCCATCAATAGCATCTCTCTCCTTGTCCTCTTCATCTGCTGTGCTTTGCTATGCATCGTTTAAGAAAAGGAAAGATTACTGATGAAGGTCTGTTATTTTTGTTCTTTGGTATCAGTCACCAGACCTCCTGCACTGAAGATTACTGGTATTCAAACTCTGTTTTAATTAACAGAAAGACAAGTATTTATTATATTCCCTAGCTCATGACATCAAATGGTGGGGCAAGAGATAGAAATTCAGAGGAAGGAACTAGCACTTGGCTCTATCGTCCTCAGTGAGAAGTGCTTTGTAATGTTTCTCATCTATTCTGTAGGTACACATATAACTGAGTCCATGCTATGGAGGAGAAGATCAAGAAAGCTTAGATTCACATGTGGGTCCACAAACAAAATACAGAATGGATCATACCTGAAGCATTTATGTTCAGAATAAATCCAACAAGTATAAGAATATTGTAACACTGACAAATACTTTAAATTAATTAGTGTTTTATGAAGGTCAGATCAAAACACGTCTCTAATATTGGTGTTTGATAATTGAGCCTTTTTTCTTATTTTTTAAGATTTAGTTTGCATAAAAACACATTTCAGCTACAATATGACTGGGCACTATAAAATGAAAGCTAGTCTTTTGTTTATATAGTTGCTTCTGTTGATTCTCTCACTATTATATGAAGCAATCAGCAAGTTCACTACTAATATGCAACCTCCAATTAAGCAAATAGTTTTTCCAGCTTTCTAAAGACTGCTTCCAAGCCAGGTGTAGGCATCTCCTACACTGTTCTTCCCTGCACATGCCATAGACCATGAAATTCAAGGACTGCATTTACTACTGAGAATAAGGGAGGTCTGGGAAGTCACATACCTGCTCCTTCAGGGTTTCTAGCAATGTTTCTATCTTTAGTTTGTCTTCTCTCACTTTTTCTAGCTCAGCTTCTCTCTTTTTGTATTCATCTTGTACTTTCAAAAGATGCTGGAAATAAAAAGTTAAACATAGTTCATAACCTTTCACCTCCTACTATTTAAAGGATATAAAATGAACACTCTTCAATGAAGACCTGACAGATCATATTCGTAACAATTAAAAGGTTAGGTATACAAAAAGAAGAAATATTTTCTATACTCAAGCAATTTCTTTGCTTATTAGCATACACAAAAAGCATGACTTTGTAAACAGGGGGTAGTAATTCCATCATGATGAAACCTTTCCTGTCCCCAAAATAAAGCATGTGCTGTGCACTAGACTGATGGCCTGATCCCCGTTAAAGCCAGACATTCTTCTCCCTCAGTCTGGTTCGCTGTATGGCTGGCTATAGGCACAGCCATATGTGAAGGAGCAGCACTGAAACAAGTGACCCAGGGAAGTCACCTTGAAGTCTTCCTGGATCTCTAGACCCAGGCCAAGACAAAGCTGTCTCGCAATTTAAGAAAATACTCTGTAACGGATACTAGGTAAGAAAATTTTTGCTATTATTTGCACAATTCAGCATAGCAGAAAAATGTGATGAGTGCTCCCACACTGGACATCAAGTCCAGCAGTTCAGGATGCTTGCAGCAGATACCACAATACATTGTGCACTCTCTTGACTAGCAAAGTTCTGAAGAAAGATGGTGTAGTGGATCACAAACCACATCTCAGAGGCGAGCAGAATGATTTTCCTGTCAAGGAAAACCAGGCTGCAGTTGCAGATATAATGCTCTGCTCTGAGAACCAACTTGTGGTCTTGAATGTGTCTGTATTGAACGGACATGAGTACAAAGACCTTACTGAACAAACCAAGAATCTGACAGGGGCAACAGAGGAAAAAAATATGATTGATTCCCCATCAGAGCCAGAAGAAAATGATTCTCAGAAAACTGCTACCACCACTGGGCCTTTCAGAGATGGGCAAGATCATGTCACCAGCATGAGAGAAGATTAAACGCTAATATGGCTAAATTTTTAGGTAAGCAGCTTTCCAAGGTCAAACCAGGATACAGACATGTATTTCAGTTAATCCTTTCTTTCAGCTCAGAAAAATACTTCAGTATTTATTCTATCTCATCTACAAAAAATATAAAAATTATAACACTATTTGCTAATATTTACAAACATCTTTTTTCCTCATGGTAGATCCTCCAGAGTGCTCTTCCAGAATGATTACTTATCCTGGCAGTAGTATGTAGAGAAGCCTTAACTCCCTGACACTTGCACAAAGGAAAATCTATTACGTCCTGCAGCTCCTGCCATTTCCTCCCACACGGATAGGCAACAGTGACCAACAAAAGCTTCTCCGGCCTCCTCCAATGTTACAAATGCCAATGCAATTAGTTCCTACCACAGGTTCATCCAGTAAACAATCACAACCTTCACAATATTCTTCAAGTTTTAATTTTAATAAAGTGATTAGCTGAACTATTAGCTGAACTCTATGTTTTGGTTATCTGTCTGGTTTAATACATTACAGAACACTGTTAAGGTGTACAGGGACCCAAAACACTTGATATTTAGCTAAGGAAAATACCAAAGAACAACGCTTGTCCTACAGTTTCTGTGAGAATGAAAGTCCAGTAAACTTTAGAAATGGTCATAAAGCAAGCTTTGGATTTCCCCCTTTGCTGTTCATGCTTGCAACAAGGATCTTACTGGGTTACAAGGGAAGGTAGGCACAGACTCAGTATTTCAGAAGTCACAGTGTGGTCGAGCAAACAGCACACAAGGAATCCATAACTATGGATGGTTTCCATGGAACTGTTATCAGCTCATGTCCAATGACTGTTTTGAGATTTTTGCTTTATTTTTTTGGCAATACCAGAAATGACTGAAAGTTGCTCTCATTTACCAGTGAAATTTTAAAAAATGCCTTTGTTTGTGCCCATGCTCTGCACCACAGCCCCCTTGCCCTTCTAACAAGGCCACAGCTATAGAAAAACCTAGGCCCACCTGCTGCATTCCCTGCAGAGCCTGCTGGAGAAGTTTCAGCTGCTGATCTCTGGTTGTGTCTTCATCCCTGCTTGCTTTGCCGTGCTCCTGCTTTAGCAGTTCCACCTCATTCCGGTAGGCATCCAGCTGCCAGCGCAGACTGTCATTTTCTTCTTTTAGGGCTTCCACCTGTGACACCAGTGCTGGAGAATAAGGCAGAGTTGGGGACAAGAAGTCACCATGTGCT
Source organism: Heteronetta atricapilla (assembly GCA_011075105.1). NCBI lineage: Eukaryota > Metazoa > Chordata > Aves > Anseriformes > Anatidae > Heteronetta > Heteronetta atricapilla. Next base: position 14,584,434 of record CM021734.1, on the reverse strand, counting down.
CTCCCCACAGCGCGTAGACAGCTCTGTGGCTCACAGCTACCAGTTACAAACCCAAATAAACAAAATAAATTTATCCCAACCACTGTTTCTGATGTATCTTTAGAAAAGAAGCTGCTCTGGACAAAGAACAACTCCTTAGTAGAAAATATGAAATATTCTAATATTTCATGTACATAACTGCAGCCATTACCTTGATGCTTCACCTCAATTAAGTAGGATATGACAAGAAACAATCAAGAAGTGACAGGTATTTTGAACATTACGATCATGCAAAATCTACATGAAAGGAATGAATGAGAAGCTGGGTGTCAAATGGAGCCACAATAAGTGAATGTAAAATAACAGCTGGCTGGGAGAAACAGCCCCCTGCTCTCTCTCAAACATAACTTTCAAATGCGAAAGGAAGAGCACTTTGTCAGTTTTATATCTATGATTGTAGGATTTGCTGCAACAGGATGTCTACCAGCAAATTCAAAAAGACATCAGGGGTTTGGAAGAACAGCAATAATAGCCAAGGTAAAGCATCTGATACCAACCATAAATAGCTATAAAACCCACTGCTTAAACATTGAAGTCCATCAATACCACGCTTGTCTATAGTAGGTTTCTTACAGTTTCTTCTGAAGTCCTGGCACTGTCACAGTGTTATGACCTTTTCTTTGTCTTTCAGAATTTGCATGAATACACAAAAGTTTAACGAGGTTCATACAAGGCAGAACACGTATTAGAGAGACTGTACACAAAATTTTAAACCTCACCAGCAGATAAACAGTCAGATCTGAGTAGGGCTAATAGAAGACTCCATTGAAGACACATGTATTTTATGTACGAGCTGCAAAAAGTGATTTTACCCGATTCTTCTGTTTCTTTCATCTCTGATGGATCTTCTATTTCTTCATCAGACATTTCCATTTCTTCCTCTCTTCGAATACCCATTAGTTCATCATTATGAATGTTACGAATTTCCTAAGGTTCAGAAAGCAGAGTTTTTTTCAATACAGATTATAAGGAACCGACAGGATGGATAAAGAAATGCAGAAATCTAAGTCTGCCTGGATGGATAAAGAAATGCTGAAATCTAAGTCTGCAAACTGCAACTCCATGATACAAGAAAAGGGAAACGACAGAAACTTTTGGCACAGACTACTAAATCTAGAACAACATCTATCATGAGTCAATCTGTCAGCACTACTGGCATTACTGATTCCTCCATCTTCCTTCTATTCTTCATCCCAGAGCAGGCAACTAGCCTTGTCTGCCGGGTTCTTTCTTGGTGAACCTTGTTCCCCACACGCGCTGCTTGACATCTGTGCAACTCTCCTGCATCTACTGCTGCCAAGCTTCATAACCTCCACTAGCTCACTTCGCCTCATGCCTTCTTGCTCACAGCATGTGTCTAGATCAGGAACTCCCTGCCACCATGAACTATCAGTGCTGTCCCCCTTGCCCTCACACCCTGCTGTCATGCCACTCTCATACTTCCCAGGGCCATTCTTCCCTTCCTCTTCTCTGCTGGACCATGCTCTCCTGCTCAGCACCTCCACTAATGACGTCCCCTCCTGACATACACAGTATGTGCTGCAACCTGACACATCTCCCTGGCATTTCTTTCTCCTGCCATACGACGTATTTTGCACCTTCCTAAGCACTGGCCTACATGGTGCCCAGTGCCGTGAACCTTGCCGTGCACCTATTTTGCCCTGCCGCAGTGTGATCATAGCTGTGATCCATAGCGCTGCCTCACGCTGTTCCTCCGTGCTGCACGCCTGCTCCACACAGCCACATGGCTGCTACAACAAAACCTACCTGAGATGGAGATCGTGCCAATTAGATGTACACAGATAGAGGCCAGACACTGCCCAGCCACCTCCTAATTCGTATCAACCCTGGTGAGCTCTGAAGCTTCTCTCCCTTCTGCATCTGTGCCCACTACCAGGGCTCAGCCTGCACCACAGGGCTGGAGAGAACTCTGCACAGACCCACACTGCCCCGTCTGCAATGCAAGGAAATACTTAGCCCAGACTTACCCCCTGCTCAAGGGCAGCACAAGAGATATTCAGAAAGTGACGGCCAGTATTCAAGAAGATAGAGGTGCCAAAAATACTCACTAGAGGCTAGCACAGCTGGCCAGGACTCCCTACCTGATGTCAGTTTACCCAAACTTCACCCAGATTATACATCCCAGAAACAGCTGTAGGAGAAAAGACATGGGAAGACCTACTTCTGAAATAAAATCAATGTCCAGTTCTTTGCAGATTTTACTCTAGTGGCCTGAAGCTTTCAAAAAACTCTTCCTGCTAGCACTAAATACACTTCAACCAAGCTCAGCCAACAGGCAAAATGAACGTGCTTTCAGTTTGGGTGTGTGGATACCTTGGAGGCTGCAGTGGGAAGAGGGTAAGAACAAGGCAGGCCAAAGCATGAGGGACGGGGCTGGCTGCTGCCAAAGCACCTGCTGCCTGCCCTGGGGACCAGGCATAAAATGGGGTGGAAGACTGTAGAAAAAAATTCCAACTGTTTTTAACCAACGCTGCCCAATAGCTAAAATCCTAAGGTGACCTTGAAGCTGGAGGAGCCTGCAGAGAGCACAACACATAGAGGGGCCAAGCTTGGACATGCCAGGGTTTACCTGTGCCCTAACCAAGCAGGCCATGGCTGCTCTGTGTCTGAGGGGGAGCCCTGCATGGAGGAGGGAAAAGCAGAGAGGACAAATAGTTGAGCAAAGCCCTTCCAAAACAAGGAAAGAAGGCAGCTGGTAGTTACAGTACTGTGATGTTTCACCAAGTCTCAAGCTGCCATGGCTTCTTAATGAGCTGCCCTCAGCTACAGGACCCACCTGCACTGCCTGGCAAAGCCATCTTGTATCACCACTGACAGAGCAGTAATGATAAAAATACACACCCATTCCCCGAGCTGCCCTCCAGGCTTTCCTCTGATGCTATCACCCACACGATTAAATTCCAGCAAAAACTGTAGCAAGAAGATACATATTAGGGGTACACATTCCTTTAAGAAAAAAACCTGATATGGGAAAGAAAGCAAAGCCTAGTAGCAAGCATCTCTGTAAGAGGCCTCACCACTGGTCCCACTGCCTCTTCGCACTGGGAGAACTTACCTTGGAACAAAAGACCACTCCAAATGGAGAGAGCGCTCCCACCCCAGTCACGGTAAGCAACCTCAGGCAAGCAGAAAAAGAAAACAGAAGTGCTAGGGCTCAAAGAGGAGGCATAACCTGAATCAAGACTCTCCAACTATCTTTTTTTTTTTGGTGTAAAACAAAACATTAGCTCCTCCTTTACACCTACTAAGAAAGGACTGACTAAGTGGGATTTGGAAAGAAAGTCTCAGAAGTGAGTGCAGTCTCATGGGGAGGTTCCCAGAAGCAGAATTCCTAGGAAAACAGTCATTGTGGAGGATCAATCACCTGTTGTTTTTTTTTTTTTTTAACCAAAGTTGGGTATTATCCAACTCTACAGATACTCAGATTTTTCTCAGGTTGCAGCTATGCTGAAAGGCAGCCTGCACACACCTACCCCACAGTCACAAATGACTTTTGTATAAACAGTTACCACCAGCTTGTCAACTTTGCCTAGATCAAATTTACATTTGATGTTAAAACATCTTTATGGTGAAAGATGACTTCTAGCTTTTTTAGAATAAACTTGCTTTCTAAGTTTGTCATAAGGAACTCAATACATTAGAAAAACAGAATCACAGGAAGATTTATGCTGTAAGCAATCCCCCCCTAAAGAGTCTAAATTAATCCCTGCCCTGTTCAAAGAAGTGCTCCCTGCAAGCCCAGACCAAGCTGCCCAGGACCTTACTTAAAACTCAGCTGGGTTTTGCTCATCTGCAAAGACGGGGATTTCACTATCTCTTTGGGCTCTTCTCCAGAGCTGCACTGTTGTTGCAGCTTCAGGCCATTCCACTTTAAACAGTGGAAAGCTGCTGCTGGGGACCCTTCTTCTTCTTCTTCCCCAGGTTACAAAGGCCCAGCTCTCTTAACACCCCTGCAGGTATCTGCTGGGCTCCCTCTGATTCACTGTCATCTTTCTCATATGGGTGGCTGGAGACAAGAGAGGGGGCAAAGCTGGACAGAGCAGTGCAGCTGTGGTTTCCCTGGTGCCAAGCAGAGGAAAAGAATCAGTCCAATCTCATTGCTCAAACACAGGCTGGTTAAGTGCACTTTCTTTTAGAGAGCCTCTCTCCAACAAAAATTTATTCTGTTCACAGTAAGCTACATTCTTTAATACACTCCTTTTAATAACTAAGGAATTGTTGCACAGTTGCTGCTTAACCTCCAAGCAAATAAAGCCTGTGATATTTTCCACTGATCAGTCTCATTGTTATGAATTTCCTGATCTCTGTCCACATAAATAATAATTGCTCAACCTTATTGAAAATTATCCTAATTTATTCTCCAGCATCCCATATGATGATGGGTGAAAAGCAGCAAGGTGATGGATATGTCCACAGCTCCAAACAATTCTCCTTTAGTATACAATTTCTATGGTGTTATAGTCTTGTAAGTAGAACGTACAGAGAAGATAGTGACACTAATTCTGTACTGCCTATAATGCATGAGTAGCGTGGAAGACAAATCTAAGAAGTCACAGGAAAGTTCCTAACAGAAATAAACAGAAGCCAAATAGAAAACTTTATCATGTTTCAGCTTTGCAGACAAATCATGTCCTTATCTCAGATTTATCATTTATTTATGCCTTTGCAGATGGGATATGTGTAGAGAGGTTTAATCAGATTCTTGATGCACTTTTCCTGTTGGTAATGTTACATAGACATGGGAGTATCAACGGTTCACCGTTTTATTAAATATTAAATTTGGCTTACACTAGAAAAGAAGGATGACGTACTTGTGGTCACAAGCATTTTGCACTTGCACCTGAGAGTGCTGAATTAAGTACCACTTCACCAAAGCAACCCTGCAAGATCTGTCCTATATGAAAGTATACACTGATCTGCTTCTTTCATTTCCATGCCTTAGATTAAACAATCACGTCTTTCACAGAAATGATCATCCTTCAAAGAATAAGAGCTTTCTCTTTAGACGCTCATTATTACAGGCTTAGTTTAAAAAAAAAAATGTGATCTTAATACAGTTAAGACTAAAAACACAGGGTAATGCTTTCAGAGGTGGTTTAAGCAAAGCTGTTTTACTTTACACTGAAACAAGGCCAGGCAGATCCACACAGGGCTGAGACAGGTTCAGGACTTCATGAGGACGTGGTGATAACCTACAGAACAGCTCTGGCACTATCACAGGTCATGGCTAGTAAGTATGATGTTACTGCAGAGTTGTAGCTACATAACATAATCAGTGAACTCATTTAATACCGTAGCTATTTAATACAAAAAAATGAGTATTTTTAAAATATTTAAAATATATGTGCGCCATTTCTTCTTCCCTGTTTTGAACATTATCAGTAAAGAAGTGATTACGTAAGTCTTTCTTTCCATATCCCTCAGAACACACTACATAGCACTGGGGTGCTCTCACCACACAGATGACTTGGGTACAGCCTACCCTTCAAATGCCTGAAAGAAATCAGTGTATGAGTTCTGCTCTACCACATTCAGTAAGATCCAAAGTGCATGAAAGGTGCACAAGTGCCCTGCAGAACGCTACATGCCTGGATTTGAGTAGAATTTGTGCTCTCTAGCTCCGTGCTCCACCAGGAGAGACTTCTGCAACAGACACCACAATATTGCAGAACAGGATTTCAACGTCACACTGAAAGAGCAACTAAACAAGACGCTGTGGTTAAAAAGCTATTCTTCCTCTTTATTTGCAATTTTACTGCTTGTATATTTGAGTTCTTTTTACTGTGAATAAACAAACAATTCAGAATGCACATCTCTTTTACCACAGCCTTCACTGCGGTGGGTGCCATGCAGTGTCTCCAGACTTTCAGTTCTCCCTAATCTAGACAGACATTCTCCTGTGCTAGAAATACTGAGTCTGATCCACAACTGGGAGTCAAAACATCTGGTCTTCCAGAGAATTATTGGGCAACATCAGGCAAACACGTCTTCATCCACTACCTCTCCTATCCCCATCTCAAGAGGATCAATCCACTAACGACTGCACAGGGCTCTCAGAAGTCACGCAATGACTTCTGAGTCTCCAGCAGTCAGCAACCTTTGCTTTCCAAGCAACGAAACCAAAACAAAAAAAGAAGAAAATCCGAAGCCACCAAGCAGACTAGGATTTCTCACCCAAACCTGACTACTCAGCAGTGTGTAGAGACAAGTCACCTATTTACACATCTGTCACAGGAACACTTAGACAATAGTTCTAAACACCCAACTCCTTTCAAGTCCCTCAGCCAAGGATGGCACCTTACACACCCAGACTGACACTCTTCTCAGCACGGCTTTGAGGAACACTGGAAACTAACTGGGCTAACTGGGCTGTAAATCATCTTAAGGTCATGCTGAGATGAGAAAGCATATGCTTTGCCAAATTTTTGAAACATAAATGACAACATCATCTCTAAATTGCTAGCATTTTCACAGTGAATAAAAAATTACTATCTAAACACAGCAGGGTCACTTTAAAAAGCAAATACTTTTCATAGAGGTTTTTGTTTTGTTGTTGTTTGCTTTTTCCTACTACTTAGAAGACAGCTGTGTACTGCCAGAAGTAAAAACTGATTCAAGCCTCATGCAACTTGAAAAAGTTAATGAGCAAGAAAAATACAACTTCTTGCTTTTTCTTCCAAAACTATTCATACCCCAAGGTGACAATACTTCTGTTACCACTTAGAGCATTAACCTTTCTTAGGAAGGAACACAAAAATGAGATTCTGTGGAAGAAGAGCTCTAACCTACCAAGGGGGCTCTTCTGTTCCTCTTGGAAGCCCTCCACATTCCCAGGAGCACAACAATCTCCCCCAGCCTTCCTCAGGCCAGACACAAAGCATCAAGATGTGCTCCACTGCCAGGTGCAGCCAAGCCACGAGACATCCCTACTACACAGGTGACATAAGGCAGCACATATTTCATCTCAGACACCAGGACAAAATCATCACTTTGCAAAGAGACAATTTTTTCTGATGTTGTATCTGAATCAAGTAAGATCAGATAAGGGACCGAAGACTGTTCTTCCACTTGCAGGAACAGTAGTTTGAGTAACATTCTTCCATCATCCCCACCCTTGCCACCATCTTTAAAACCTTTTTTCACTAACAATGTAGCTGCATGAGATAAATATATGAACATGAGAACATCTTGCCTCAAGTTTTCAAGACTGTCCAGCTGCAATTATTTCAATCTCTCAAATCTTTCAAGAAAAATAGGAAAAAAAAAATCTGATCTTGGTGATGATACTTGCTTTCTTTAACATTTCTCTAGAAATGCTTCTTGCTTTAACATTAAAAACAGTAGAAAACAGATCTATATTTATTATTATTGTGCACAACTTCAATTGGCATAGAGATCTTAAAATATTGCTTCTAGTAACATAAGTACAATGAGCAAATTTATTACCTGCAACACAAGAGACGACTGAGCAATTCCCATCTTACACTGTGAATTAAGACGTCATTACCCATGCGAGCATTGTGCAAACATAAAATCAATATCCTGACATGAAAGAGACTGGCTGGAGAATCTAACACAATAGAAAATTACCAACCTCTGCTTGTTTGCACCACACGCTGATGTTCTTACGCTGAGCTTTCGTGAAATGGTCCCAAGCCTTTTGTTTGGAGGCAGAATGGTACACGGCCACTATCTGCTCGACTGTAGTATCAAATCAGCAGTCAAATCAGGCCAGAATATCATCCAGAGAGGGCGAACAAAGGAGTAAAGGAGTAAAAGAGTGGAATCAGGCAGGTGGTTTGGCTAACCTTTTGTCATAACACTGTACTGTGCTGAAGCCATGCTCAGGACTCTGTGCCTGGAAAGGAAAGTATGGACTTCACCAGGCCCTGACCAACTGGGAAAACTTCATCTGCACTCAACTAGAAAAAATGAAAGCATATGTTGCACTGAAAAAAAAAAAAAACATTCAAACACACTGAGCAACACTGCTTGTGAGTGCAACAGATACACCTAGGTAGCATTCGCTCTCTAATATTTCCTCTCACAACTGGGAAAGCTAGCACTTTGGATGTTTGGCCCAATGGGTCCAGTCCTGAAGCACACTGCAACTGCCTGAGCACTGCATCCAATCCATCAGCCATCAACTTTTTTGTTTCCTTAGGTTTATTCCTTCTAAAGTATTTTTCTAAAAAATTTGCAGAGGTTTTTTGGAAATACGAAGTGCCTCTCCTAGGATGAGAATTCACCCAACAGCGGAAAGCACACCTAGCTGTTTTTTTACCCCATAAATGCAATCTTGTAGTAGGCCTAACTCTCATGAAATAAAATAATCTCTCTGCTATTTAGATTAACTAATAAATCTGAAAGTGTCTCAGATACCACTAGGTGTTTTATAGAGGAGTTTCATGCTGCTGTCTATTACTACTTACTGTGCAGTGCTTAGTGTATTGTCTTCTGGACCACGTGCCCATATATTTTACAGAATTAAAAAAAAATAAAAAATAAAAATCAAGTGTCAGATAAGTAACAGACAAAATTACTGAACATAAAACCAAAATTAATACTGTTCATATCCTAGCCAAGGGGCTCAAGGATACTTAACACAATTATGGAAAAAGTACTCTTAAAAAAATCAGACTTACTTAAAGAAGGAATGTGTAAGAGGCAATGAGTGATTTGAGGAACTGTTATAAATCACATTCTGGAATAGACCCAATGACTCTTCCTTGATTTCGTGACTTAATAAAGTACTGGGACTTGAACAACCCAGGTTCAAAATTCTACTCTGCAACACGTTTACACTGTAACTTCTTACATTGCGACTGAGAAGAGTGTTGGGAACACTCTACTGCGTCCTACCTTTGGTGAATAAATCCTGTACATTTCGCTGAGGCATCAGAATACCAGGAACTTACCTTGTCTGTACACAGAAGTGCAATGTTGATAAGATGATAGAATTTCTAATAGACTATAATTAAAAGAGGAAAAAAATTAGGAATACATGCTCTCCTCCCCCAAGATGTGGACTCTGACATCAATGAAAAGTTCCACAAGAAAGTTCTGATAAGTTAATGACATAAGCTTATAAATTAACTGTAGCTGAGTAAAAAGGATTGCCATTTCTTTTTCCTGGAACTTTTTCAGTATGACCTCACCAGACTCTAGAAATTAAGTGTCTTCCCTTCAACAACAGACAAGCAACATTCAGTGCAAAAATACTACTCACACTGAACCAGAATCCCTGAGAGAGCAAGTTTGAATTTCTCTTTAGCTTCTTCCATCTCCTTCTCGTGAGCTGCCTTCTCATTTACCAATCTGCGAATGTGGCTGTTGGCTGACTGAATCATAGAGTAGAAGTTGTTCGCAGTCCTTCTGTTCACTTCTCCACGCTCTATCCAGGTTAGCAAGGTCTGTACAGCTTCTGAGAACTTTGTGTCATCTGCAGCAAGAAGGGACATCTTTAGACCATGGAAGTACAAGTTTGCCTGTACAGATTTCAGATCCTTTCCCTGATGTCACTGAACTGCCCTCTTTCAAAGGTCAACTTACTTACAGTGGCAAATCTGGATTCTTGAAAGCACAGGATTATCCAAACACAACACTACACAAAGGAATGCAAGTCTAATATCTAGCTGACAGCAAAATGTCTTTCAAGGCACAAAAAGAAAGAGAAAATCAACTGCTAAAAACCTACTGGAAAACTTTATATGCCTATTTAGACATATTCTTCCATGACAACAAATATTCTCTGACTGGAAGAATCAGGCTACAGAGGGTGTTTAGACTTCATAAAAGGTCTTGGGACTTAGACCAGTCATTTTAGCATAAACAGAAAAAAGTTTGGAAGAAACCATTGTACTCAAATATACATATATTTTTACAAAAACACAAACAGTTCTGAAAAAGAGATGGCTGGGAGAGCAGGTCATGGCATAGAGCTGAGAGCTAGGCACAGAAGGTGCACTGGTGCAAGCATTTATCACAGCAGTAAGGCTTATGAGAATCTTGTGTTTATACTCAGAAGCCACAGGCAACAACGAGCAGCTTGTGTGCAGCCTAAGGGCTCAGTTTGAATGGACCTTCTTGGGAAAGCAAAAGAAAATGTATTATCCATTCTGTCTCACTGCCAAAATTCATATTCTTGCAAAGACCAACAATTAAAAACTTCAGCCCAGGCAGTTAATTTATATTAAACACTGAAAAATCAGGAGCATCATAGAGCCAGTAAATTAAATAAGGGTAGATGATAAAGAAATACACAACAAATGTGGCAGCTGTCACAATTGCAGATGGGGAGAAATAGATTTATTCTTGATATTAAAAGAAAAAGAAATCCAGCAGCACACATTCTTCTATTAGCCGTTACAGGGTCGCAAAAGGGAAGTCTATGCCACCTCTTCCAGAATAAGTGATGAGACTTAAATCCATCTCTAACAGTATTTTTTCCCCTATATTTTCTGTTTTCTTAATATTATAAGTAATCATCACCAGCTGTTCTTTGTGTAAACTTTAACATACAACGTGAAGCATAAGGGAAGTTACAAAGCTACACCATCACCTCAGTTCAGTCAGAATACCACTGAAGAACACAACTCCCTACCTCAGTACCTGACAAGTAGCTGCATGCCCACAGAACCACTTACCTTTTAGTTTCTCAGCAATGATGCTGCACTCGTGGTCAGAGTAATGGACAACAGGAGGTGGGGAGGGCGGACGGAAGCGTTCCTCTTCCAGCCTCCTACGATGGCGCTCCTCTCTTGCCAGCATCCGCTGCTTACATTCCCACTCATACAGATCATCCCGAGCCTGTGCAAAATCCACATGCAGGCGCCCAGTGTCCTTCTTGTCAGTGCTGGAGCCTAGCCTGATGCGATAGCCTGGTGGTGATGACAACAGTGTTCAGGTAAGAGGGGTGGCTTGCACAGGGCAGTATCTCAGTCTCCATAAACCTAGCAGGACCCACCTGCGACTCCCACAAGGCCAGCAAGTCCCTGAACAGAAGAGTTTATTGAAGAGCTTAGTGCACAGAGTGACTCTGGAAGTGGGACTCTCTGGAGGTGGGACTATGCTCAGTTGCTCTCAAGGGGAAGGCAGAACTGCTTTGGATCCTTCCACACTTTGGCAAAAACTGGAATTTTGGCTGGGAAGATGGGAAATTAGAAGTGAAACACGGCAAAGAGGGTGACAGATGGACATACTAGGATGGAAGTAATCTTTGGAACAATCATCTGATTAGAGGGAGGAAAAGGTCAACAAATGCACGTCTCCTGTGTGGGAGCAACTCTCACCAGCACTGTTTGCAGGACTCCTTTGGTGGATGCACAGACATGATAGAAAGCCCTCATCTGTGGTTATGAAAGGCATGGGGGGAGAATGCGTGGAAGAAAATATTAATTACAGAGAGACTTTGTGCAAAGAACAAACCCAGAAACAAAACAACAATTGTGCCTGGAGGACATTGATGACCGTGCACACAGCCATAACTTTGATCAGGGAGAACTATGAACAGAGAATGCCTGGAGCTAAAGAGGCTGTATTGGGTTTCATGTAGAAGGGGTAACTGCCAAGAGCAAGTTTCCCCTCAACCTGAAGGATGACGGGAGAGAAGTGGATATTGTCTTCCTGGACTTCAGTGAGATCTTGCAGAGTCGCCCCCGTAAGATTCTCAAGAGAGAAGCTGTTAAAATATGGGCTAGACAGACAGTGAGGTGGATCAAAAACCTGCTGAACAGCAAGACCCAGAGGGTCAGTGGCACAAAGTCTAGTTGAAGGCCTGTAACTAGCAGTGTACCCCATGGGTCACTACTGGCTCCAGTCCAGTTTAACATCTTCATTAACGCTCTGGATGATGCAGTCTGCACCCTCAGCAGGGTTGCAGACGACACCAAATCGAGAGGGGTGGCAGATGTACCAGAGGGCCATGCAGCCATCCAGAGGGACCTGGACATGCTGGAGAAAAGGGCTGACAAGAATCTCATGACCAGGACACGGTGGGAGATACCCAGCTGGGAAGCAACCCAGAAGAAAAGGTCCTGGGGGTACTGGTGGACATCAGCCTAAGCATGAGCCAGCAATGTGCTCTTGCCACAAAGAAGGCTAATGGTGTCCTGGGGTGCATTAGGCGAAGTATCACCAGCAGGCTGAGGTAGGTGATCCTTCCCCTCTATTCAGCAATGGTTAGGCCACAGCTGGAGGTTTTTTGTCCAGTTCTGGGTTCCCCGGTGCATGAGAGACATGGAGGTATTGGAGAGAGTCTAGTGAAGGGCCACGAAAACAAGGAAGAAAATGGAGTATCTTCACGAGGTTCAACAAGGCCAAGTGCAAGGTCCTGCATTGGGGCTGGGGCAATCCCAAGCCCAAATACAGGCTGGGCAGAGAATGGATTGAGAACAGCCCTGATGACAAGGACCTGGGGGGTGTTGGTTGACAAGAAGATCAACATGAGCTGGCAATGTGCACTTGCAGCCCAGAAAGTCAACCGTATCCTGGGCTGCATCAAAAGCAGCGTGGCCAGCAGGGCAAGGGAAGGGATCGTACCCCTCTGCTCTGCTCTTGTGAGAACCCACATGAAGCCCTGCATTCGTGTCTGGGGCCACCAGCACAGGGAGGACATTAAGGTATTAGAATGAGTCCAGAGGAGGGCCACAAAGATGATGAAGGGGCTGGAGCACCTCTCTTATGAAGACAGGCTGAAGGAGTTGGCCTGAAGGCTCTGGTTAGACTTTACAGTGACCTTACAGTACCTAAAGGGGGCCTACAGAAAAACTGGGGAGGGACTCTGTCAGGGAGTGTAGCGGTAGGACAAGGGATAATGGTTTTAAATTTAGAGATGGTAGATATCTAATCTAAAGATATAAGGAGGAAATTCTCCACTATGAGTGTGGTGAGACACTGGAACAGGCTGCCCAGAGCAGCTGTGGATGCCCCATCCCTGGAGGTATTTAAGGACAGGTTGGATGGGGTTTTGAGCAACCTCATTTAGTGGGAGGTGTCCCTGCCCATAGCAGGGGGGTTGGAGCTAGCTGACTGTTAAGGTCCCTTCCAACCTCAGCCAGTCTGAGAGTCTACAAATTCACAGGTAAATAAGAGCTACTGCAAACTTCTAAAGGAACATTCAGCTTCCTCTATAGCATTTACTGGACATTTACCCAAGAAAGACGGGGATGCACTCTGTTCCTCAGCCCAATATTCTGCAGAGCACCCAAAGTAACAAAGTATTGCTACCTTTCCTATCAGGCACAGTTTTCAGATGTTTAAGCAGAATTGCAGCAATTGCACAAAAAGACATGAACTGACACAACACGAGACAAATCTTCCAGTGGCAACAAAGCTTTTCATCATAATTATAGAGACATCATTACATCTATATCCCAAAATTTTAAGCTGCCGTAATAGACAGAAATACACCTACCAGAAAGATAAAGTGCCTTGTCCACCATGAATTCCTCGGCAAAGCGGATATGACAGAAATTCTTCTTACTCTTCCGAATAGCTATGACTTCTCCACACTGTTCAAACACTTCCATAATGATCTGCTCAGTCCCATTTTCTGGCAGTCCTCCAACAAACACGGTCTTACAGCCTGGGGGCCTCTCTCTTGTTGCTGGAGGGGGCAGATCTGAAAACAGCAACAGAAAGAAAAAAGGCCAGGTTAGGTTTGTCAGAACACTTTATATTCATTTGCCCATGTGTCCTAACAGGGGTCCTGGATTCCTTCAAACGTGTGATTGTATTGGCTTCATTATTGACATTGTATTTGACTTGATTAACAAAGAGTTGTACAAGCATTACTGAGGTGCTCCACAAGCACAAACACATTTTCCACCCTGTTTCCAAACAAGAGATCTCAGGAGTGTGAAGCTCTCCAAACACTTTGCCTAAGGCTTGCTGGTTCCTATCATAAAACTTGAGCAGCAGCTGGGACCTCAAAAAGCTATCACAGGAGGTGTGACACAGGCACAGCTTCAAGGACAGTCCAAACATACAGAATAAGTAGAAAACACAGAGAGGATTCTAAAACTATACTGCAGTCTGTAAAGTCTGTGCCCTGACGCCGTGCTGGCAGGATTTCTGCAGTCAGGGAAACCCTTGCCAAGTGCTGTGGATTGTTTTGACACAACCTTCATTTGCCCACATCATGATCCCCAAATCCAAATATTATTTTTATTTAGGTATCTTTCACCGGATGCACAGATGCAAGACCAGGACTTCGAGCAACATTCAATGATCTATTGGTTGAACAATGTGTATGGTACTGGACTGTGGCCGGTGTGCTAAGGGACAGGTATGCTTGGGATAGGTGAGATAAGTAGTGCTGTGCTTAATTACCCTGGTGTGGTCTCTTACAGACAGGCACTGCCCAGGCAGTGAGGGAGCTGTCAGTTTTTCACCCTTTCACAGTGGGATGATCCTTGAACATTGCTGCCTTTCTGCATTACTTCCCGAAGAAGTCATTACTTCCTCTTCTTCCCTGTTGCCAATGGTAGGATGTGTACAAACGGCACAAAGCTGCTGAACGATCCTATCATTCTGTGATTTCAGACTTTCCCCAAGTGAGCACATTATCACACTGAGCATGAGCATTACTTGTTTGCCAGCACAAAGAGATGCGCTATACTGTTACACATTCAGAGGGTGGGAAGAGAGTTGCAGTGCATCTTCATTCTAGCATAGCATTCAAAATTTTTGAACTGGCTTGTAAATAGTTATTTAATTTAAAAAAATAATCTATTTCTAGGACAGTTAGATATTATTTTTCTTTTTCTTTGGCTGTTTTGGGGGAATGGTATACTAATTGATGTATCACAGACTAGGCATTACCAGAGTTTTATTTAAAGTGCTGGGCACAGGAACAGAACAGACTCTTACTCCTGGGAGCTCATCAGATTTGGGTGCCATCTGGTGGCACCTTCTTGTGAATTATATAGTGACATGCAGCTAAAAAAAATCTCCTGCATCTTTTCTGCATAATTAGAGTGTCATATTTCCAGGGAACATCACTGTTTCTGAAAATATTAGGTAAGTTCCTCTTTTACCAACTGACAATTTCAAGGCTCTCCCATCCAAAACAGCCCCACAGACTTCTGCAGGGCCCCAACACTGGCTGAGCTACACAGGCTCAGGGGAGAAGCATGCCTGAGATGGCACTTCATGCTTCTATCTTTCCCAGTTCATAACTTTTGTTTATTTTTCTACCTGAAAATTTATTGATGCTTTACTGGGTATGCTTCTCACTCTCTGCTGGTGTGGCAGTAAGTACAGCTCACAGGATCTGGCACCTTCTTCTCCGAAAACAAGGCAAGTAAAGCCCTGCTTGCAGGCAAAGCTCTGGCTACCTTAGCACACAGCAATCTCAGGAAGACTGGGGGAGTGCTTGCTGCCAAGTTGCTTGCATTAACATAAGGGCTCATGTTAGGCTCTGCCATATGTCGGTACCCACTGCAGAAAGCAGAAAAAAGGAACATGATTACGCGCAGCTCCTGTCAACCCCAGTAATGTGAACCAAGCGGAGGTGCCCCCTTCCAACCACAGGGTGACAAACGGGCCATTAACAGCTGTTAACTCATTTCTCAAGTCTTGCAAGTAAGTATCTTGTGGTGGAAATCCAGCCTCATGACAAGCCCCTCAAAATGGCTACACTGCTGAGTGTTTAGTATTTTTCGTAAGTAAGGAGGATTCAGAAGCAATTGTTACATCTTGACATGAACTTTGCTGACAGCATGCACAGGCTCCTGCAAATGTGAGATGCGTTACTAAATCTCGATTTGGCAAAGAACTATGTCCTTGCTCAACTGTCAACAGCCTCCCACTGCTACTGGTCTGCTCAGAGCAATAACACAGCACTGCAGTGCCACAGCTCACCACTGCTCTAGGGATGATACTAAGCACGTTAGGTCACATTTCTGTGATTTAAGTCAAACACTTATTGTATTGCAGACAGTCACGTAACAAGGAGTGACCAAGGCCCCAGCACCAGTCAAAAAGATCAAAGGAGAATAAAACAGCCCCATGGAGTTCATATGTTCCTTCCACTGTGCCCTTTGTAAGTACAGCCTTGTCCTCCCAGTCTCCTAGGTGTCCAAGTGTGTTGTGCACTTCCATGGAACATACCAAACTTTGCTCCATGTACAACAGGAGTATCCAGTATTGAGAAGGTCCCTCCTAAATCTGTAACAGCCTTGGCAGCATTGCTTAGATGTGATATAGACCCAACACACAACTTTAGTACTACTTACCAGACCAGGAACTAGCTTCACACCATCATTTGGCAAAACTAAACTCTGTACTGCAGCTGCACACGCTTCACACTTACCTGCTCGACCGACACCTGCACACACAGATCCATACTACCTATAAAAGTGATGTAATTATCTATGTAATTTAGGTTATAACTCAGAAACCAAGAATAACACGTTCCCAGCAGGAACATTCTTTGATTCCCACTACAGAATAAGGACCATAGAAAGAAGTCAGATAGGAAAGCTCCTTCCTCAGGAGCAACACTAATAGGAAGAGGAATCTAATATACCCATTATACTACATGCCAACACGGTAGCCTCCATTAGAGTGCTGAAAGCTGTCATTAGATGTTCAGTGAGGTTCAAGAGCAATTTCAAGTTATCCGGATGGAATGAATCCACAATGGTGATGGCCCTGTAATAAATCTCAGGAGAAAAAAGGGATTTTTTTCCCTCATTTTTTCTGATGAGGAAAATAGCCAGTGGAGCCCAGATGGTAAGCATTATGGGGATTTAAGAAGGTCTACTGGGCATTAGAAGGCAGGCTCCTGCAGAACACCAGATAGACCTCACTATCTCAGGCTCCCACCATGCTCATGTGGAACATGGCTGGGAAACTGCAGTTTTTGTTAAGGCTGCTCTTGAGTTTCTGCTGCAGCATACAGTCCACACTGAACATTATTTGTCAAACATGCTTTGTTTTCTGAATCAGCCACTACATAGCTGTGGAAAGCAAAACAACCACAGAATTAGCATTTATTACTTTTTTTTGAACCCTAAAAAATGAGGAAACATTCCTTTAATTCCTTGAGACAAAAATCACTGGTATCTGAAATTACCTGTTATTTAGATTTTTCAGGATCGGGAAACAGAGGTCATGAGCATGTCTTCACACTAATGCACACGCATCAGCATGTGGAAGAAAAAAAACAATGCAACAGCAGCACTCCCCCAGAGGCATATGGGCCTGCAATCATGGGATAAGGCCAGGCAACACTTTCCCCAGCATACAAGAGGTATTAACATTGCAGCTGGCACTTATGTCCCACTATTACTCATCTGCGTAGTTTCCAGTTAGAGGGACTGAAGTATTTTCCTTCCCAATCCTTATTAATCTAACTGAATTGAAAACACTATTTACTGAAATTATATATGCTCAATGACAGAAGCAGATTTTTCCTACGTCTCTGTCACCTGTTTTTCAGCATCATGCTTTTGAGCATGGAGACTCACCCCACAGCAGCTATGTCCAGGTAGTGCAATGGCTCTTCTCTCATATACGCATTTTTATATACATATTTTTATATACATATTTTTATACACATACACACATATTCATATACAGACAGAAAGAAGACAAAACATAAATAGACACTTACGTGGGTTAGGTGGGAAGAGAGTGCAGCTTTTGCAGTGAATGATCTCCTTCACAGCAGGCATATCTGGAGGAATGGGAGGAGGGACTATCCCCAAGCCTGGCATCATGGGGTTGATTGGAGGGATTCCAGTCATCATCCCAAGAGCAGGATCAAAATCTAAATGGGGGAGAGAAAAAGGGAGTCAGTTTTGGACTTATACAGTGATTGTTCATTCAGACAGCAAATTAAGTACTCCACCCACATGCATCAGTGAAAATTAGCTGAATAAACAACACAGAGGGATTTAATTCACCAGAAAACTTTACATTTACACCCTTAGAAAACCTTTTAAAAAAAACATGTCAATTTCCTCAGCCAAATAGACTTCCTCAGTTCAAATAAACTACTTCCCTTTCTACTCCGTAGATACCATCTCTTACCTAGCATCAAAACCTGTCCCAGTAAGTATTATATTGCCCATATTAAAAAAAAAAATCCATGATGTATGGAAACAGTGTAAAAGCAAACTCAGCTCTATTTTATTAAACAGCTAAGTAGTGCAGACAGCTTGTGACATGGCATTAAGGGCACCACCTTGCACACTAGACAACTGCAGGAATTTCAGCAGCTAAGAACGTGCCAGAAGAAATCTGGGTAAAATGCACAAAATGCACAGGAGCGTTTAAGGAAATACTCTACCACTAAGTGTAACCTGCAACAGCAACACACATCTTACCCTGCTTAACTTGTTTCTAGGCTTTATTTAGTATTCTGACTGTATCTGAATAAGTAGCATTTTATTCTGACTTTGCTCTTACATTCAACCTCCAACGCTAACTAAACCTAAAGAGAATTATCAAACAAGAGGTATTCTATCTGTTCTGAAGCTGTGAACCCTGGGGAAGCAATACTTGCATGCAACCAAAATAGAAACCATCTACATAAATTCCTTAGAAAGACAGCTCACGAGTTTGAGAATGTCAGCAGCTAAACTGTAAGGACAACCAACACCAGGGCCAGCTGGTACTATCAGGTTGAGATCTCAGGAATCATTTCCTCTTGCAGGTGCACTTCATCTTCTCTATTGTGTACCACCATTCCTCTCTCTGTAGCAGAAGAGGATCTAGGCAATCCCCAAAATACCACAAAACACTGCCACTGTATGTGTTATCCTGAGCACTATGGAACTGCTGAATCTGGCAGCTTTTTTTCAGATGTAGGCAGATAGGATTTATTTTGTAAGGCACAGATGAAAATTACAAATAGGCAGAACTGAGTGGTGCAAGGCAGCACTTTCCTTTGATCCTAAGCTGGCATCATTTCAGATTCTATCCATATCCTTTATACAGGCAAGCAGCTTTGTACTCTTCTCTTTGCAAATAGCACTTAGAAAAAGCTCTTACTTTGGCTGAACAATAATCTGGATGCAAGACAGCTTTTAGCGTACAAATTGGATGTCTGAGTTTGGTAGCAGAAATTTATTTTCCTTTGTATTTTCTATATTCTATCTGGGGCTACGTTTCTACACAGTTTATGTACATTGTTTTGTTCACAGTACAAGCATCGCCATTTCACACCACACATGAACAGTGTCACAGTTACAAACACAAATCTTCTGCCATGAAGCAAATCCTCTGCCATGAAACAGACTTTTCAGAGAAGGGAAAATAAACTTTCCTGGAGCCAGTTGTGGAAAAAATGGATTGAAAGACACATGAATTTTATCCTTATGAGATACACTAGTTTATTCACAATCACTTAACGCTAGTTAAGTCTGTGATACCTGGCTTGCAGTGTGTGACATTAAAGTTACAGAATTTTAGTATTTAAACTTTCATGTAGATCTCACAAATTATGCTGCTGAAAAGCCCAGGCAGACAGCAATGTTTTCAGCTATTTTAAACTGTATTTTCACTTGTCTAAAAAAAGGATCAGCACATATGCTGGTGCCACACAACTCCCCTGAAACATACACTGGTTATTAGTTTACAGAGGAAAGAGATTGCAAGGTATGACTTTCAGATCTAGGTTTAGGCTGGGGCTGAATTATCAATGATATACCTGTATGTCTGCTATCGTGGGGTAGGATTTGCTTCCTCTACTGCAATCCTCCATGCAAGTGTTCTTTGAGCTGGGGTTTGGCTCACAGGCTTGCAGCAGCAAAGAGAAAATGCAAAGACGCTACCCCACCCCAGATCCCTGGGGTTTCAATTCATGTACTGGTAAATTGAAGTTCAAGATGAAGGTCACCTTGTGAATGGCTGCGACCTTCAGTGGTAACACTTTAAGATGTGAGATAGCAGGAGAAAAACTAAAGGGCTTAGTCCTGAGCAAGCAGTATCTTGATGCAACCTGAAACAATGACATCACCACTGAAAGCAAACTGAAATACAACGAGCGCAGTTACAGTCCCATTCCCAAAGGGCTGAAAGAACACTTGCCAAAACCAACATCCTAACCCTCAACTTACCAATACATCTTTCACATCTCAAGGGTTTACAATGGGATGCTTCTTGCCAAAAAGGAGGGAAGTATCATCTGTGCCAGTAAAGTCAATCACAGCTGTGAAGTTTTGAGCCATTCTCTCAAATAGTGCCTGTCTATCCCAGCCACACCCTGCCCACGCTGCAGGTAACGGAGCAGGCCCTGAGGTCCCCCTCTAAGAAGCACAGATGAAGCCAGGCCACTTTGGCGCACACCCACAACTCATCGTTTCTCCACAGCTTGTGCTATGATAAACACAGCCTTGGTATCATCCTACAGAAACCGTTGTTGAAACGGCAAAGAAACTCATTATTTTCTTGGAGCTGTACTCCGAAACATCAGCAGGGAGAATCCGGCCCTTGCCCACTGCTGCCCATAAAAAAGTATCTGGAAGGAGGAGGAATGGCCAAAGCTCCCACTGCTGAGATAGTAGCGAGGATGGGGGATAGGGAGCAACAGAAATCTGCTGGAAAATGCAGACTGCTGAAATGCCCATGTGTTAGAATCTAAAGGTCCTGCTTGTCATCTCTGCACAGTTTGGCATAGGTACACCTATGAGATCGGGAGTGTTTCACTGCTGGCCAGCAGAAAATGGACACAGCAGGAAAAAAAACACAGGGATAGAGCATAAGTATCGTTAAACATCAGAACTGATGACAGCCAAGTCTTCTGTCTTTGGGAAGCAAGGTTCACAATGCTATTGCAGGGAAATCACACTAGCTGGCAGCAAAAGGTGCAAAATATGGTGTGTTTCAGCCACCTGCTCACCATCGTTGGCAAGGATGGAGGCTGTTCCTCCCAGCCCTACTATGGGCTGTCTGCCACATGTCCAGAACAGACAAGTGAATTCACTGCTACCGCTTTTGTAAAGCCTCTGGATTAATTTTCTTCATATTCTGTAATTCTTCATACCAATGAGAACATGCGGTCTCCTGTTGTCCTGGTAATTTGTTATTCCTTCAAGGTCAGTTGACAGCAAGGGACATTGATGCCAATCAGAGAAAATGCTTAACGAATACAGTAGCAGAGGAGCTTGAGGAATCGGAAGGAAAAGAAATCTAGGATGGGTTTTTCTCTGATTAAGCTAGACTTACAGCTTCCTAAAAAGTGTGAATTGATACAATTATCAGAAGCAAAAGAACTGGCAGGGTAGTGAACAACCACATTGTAAAGAAAGGTAGAAAGTGTATAAACAGAGGGAAATGGAACCTGTGGTCTTTGGATTTGTGGTGACCCCCACCGTTTATTGCTCAACCTGCAATATTCAAATACTGGACAACTTGCTGTCTTGCCTAAAGGTCTGCTTTTCCTGTTAAGAAGCTAAAGCTAAGCCTGTGGCTACAGACCAGCACCTGAGAGGCTTAAGAAGCAAAATCATAAGAGTCAGGTTCCATTTGTAAGGAAAATTTTAAAAAAGGAGGAAAAATGTCTTCAAGGACTCTAACTAGTTCAGAAACAGGCCTGGCAGGTGTTGTTTTGTTTGGTGAAAACTGATAACCTTTTAATACAAGACTGGCTGTACCTGGATGGAACAAAAGATGCTGTGTATTCGTTTTAGATACTGCAATCCTGTCAATCATCTCACAACTACATGCTTTACTTCATCTGTAGAAATAGTATTAAGCTAGTAAGTTCTTACGCATTTTTAGCTTTTTTTTTTTTTTTACTGTGACCTGAAACTTTAATCTCACCTGGTTTTAAGCAAAGATGGTCCACAGCATTTCAAGCATCCACTGTCTATTTTTATATAGATACTACAAATAGGACTGGTCTAAACCTCGAACTATCATCAGGCACAAGAACTGATCCACATTCACCAGAGGATTCTGCTCTTGCAATCAGGTAAGAAAAAACATTTTGCTCCTTCTAAAACATTCTCAGTCATTTGTGTTGGCTGCAGAACTCCTGATCCCAAAGTTTACTCTCAAAAGGATCAGGATGAACACTACTCAGAAAACCAAAAGCCATTCTTACATCAGGGAATAGGAAACTGGACTTAAAATTGTATATGCTCCCAGTACAGACTTCTACTGATTTTCACTTGGCACATGTATGTGAGCAGGAGAAAAAGACTCTTACAGCAAAGAAAAATGTGAAACAAGGCCCAGGGGACAGAAAAGTCTACCCTGTGCTGAGTCTGTTTTGCCCATCACAATAATTGTTGAGTGATCTCCCCAGCCTTATCTCAACACTTGAGCCCTTTTCATCATATTTTCTCCCCCTTTCTCTTTGAAGAGGGGGAACAAGAGAGGTGGAGCTTGGCTGCCTACCTGAGTAAAACCACCACAGGTACAGCGCGGGTCTGTTATGACAGAAGTCTTTAACAAACTGGTTAGGTTGACTCATCCACGAGCATGTACTCCAGACTACAAAGTGGCCATTTCTTGAGCAGAATCTTGAGCATTAAGTTCTGCCATATCCATTTTAGTGCTTTGTTGCTCTTCTTCATTTCCCCTCCCCTCCAGTCTAAGCACAGTTTCAGTTCATCTTAGAATGTGTTACTCGACATCATTGGTTTCCTGAGCTCTATAGACGTGTCTCATTGCAAGAACCTCCTCTTGTTAGTCCACTGCAGTTATCTAGAGGTAACCAACCCCCAGCAGCCATTGTCTGCATCAATAAATATTCTTATTTCTTGTGAAATCAGTTTTAAAGCACTGACCCTTAAATAAATCACTTGTAGACATTACAGGCTGTGTTTGAAATGCATTAAATGCCTACTGCATATAAAAAACATTTATCTAACTAAAGTGAAATAGGTTCTTCCCAAAGACTTGTTTGAAAGACAAGGTGGACACAGTCTGGATAACTCACGTACCAGGCAGGAGGGGCTGTCCTGTCATTCCCATGGGAGCCATCCCTAGATTGTTCATCGCAGTGGCCCAGGCAGTTGGGTCTGACATTGGCAAACCCATCGGAATGGAGTCTAGGCTTAGATTTCTGCCACTATCTGCTGAGAGAAAAAAGGTGATGAAGAGCTCAGTGCATATCTTACATTTTCTGCTGGACATGTTACTCAAGGCGGCTCTGAGGTATCAGCATACAAAAACAGATTTGACCCTGACATATAGGAAAGGGCCAACTGAAAAAAATATAATAAAGCACATGACATTTCAGGGAAGCAAGCCTATGGAAGAACTGACTTCCAAAAGCATGTAAATTGTATTTTGTCTGTTACAATACACGGCTCTAAGGGACCTTGAAGGAACACTGATTAAAGGTAAGAATTTATGAAGAAGAGACAAATGTTCAGCAGACAAACTGCCATAATCACCCTGAATTTGGAGATTGCCAGTCTGCTCAAGCAGAGAATATTTCTACTCCCATTTCAAGACATTTCTTCCCTTCTAAAAGGAGAAATGAAGCAGAGAACAATGTTTCTGGCAGCAGCATTTTCATTGTTATTTACTCAACATCTAGCAGAGTTATCTGGGGAGCCAGGTGGAACCATTAGCATTATACAAATATCTGGCTTCATGTTAAGTACTCAAATGTTCAGTGATTTAGTTGGGTCAACCATGCCTTTAGCTGATTACCTCCATGTACCACCACCAAGACAAAATGTTTTTCTTTGTTTACACAGAAAAGTTTATTGTAGTAGTTCACTAACCATTTCCTCGTGGATTATGAGGACTTTATTCTGCTCCCCGTCCCTATCTACCAGCTCAGGGGGCTGAGTACTCAGAGAACAACTGGTCTTGTTGCTAAAGAGTGAGGCAAAGAAAGCAATGAGTACCTTTGCCTCATGTCTTGTCACTATGTTTCCCTCCACATCCAATACAGTGACCCCATCACCTCCCTAGGCAACCTGTCCCGATGCCTGACAACTCTTTCTGAGAAGAAATGTCTCAGAATTTCCAACCTAAACCTCCCCCCGTGCAACTTGAGGCCATTCCCTCTAGTCCTGTCACTAGTTATCTGTGAGAAGAAGGGCCTCTGCCAACCAGTCTCCTAAAGAGGCCAAAGTCTGCCCTCTGGAAGTCCAAGGTGGCAGCTCTGCTAAGTCTCCTCCTTACTTTTCCAAGAATCAAAAACTCTTAATTCGTGATCACTATGTCCAAGAGGGCCTCCAATCTTCACATCACTCAGAAGTCCTTCTTTATTTACAGGCAAAAGATCCAGAGAAATAATGAAAAGAACAAAAATTCCTGATGCTACCCACTTGAACCAGTCCTTCAGGACTGCTTTCGGACAGGGGACAGTCCTACTGGCTATGTCATGTCTACGCTACCTGTACTTGCAAATTGACTGAAGTCTCACTTCACCTGATAAGTATTTGATAGCACAAAAGTGGAAGCCATCACCTCCTTTCCAGAAGGAAAAAGCAAAATTCCCTCCGGTTCTCTTTCTGTCACGCTAGACAGGTCTCACATTTGCTGCGTGTAACACATCTGGGAGAGGTGTGCAACTGCAAGGTACATTTGGAGTGAGAGACACTCACATGCCATCAATATATTAACTGAACTCCCAAGCAGAACACTCAGGCTTTCACACCTCCAAAGAACTCCTGACGTTCATAGCTTCTTGGTAGTAGAGGCAGGTAATGGTTTTATACCACATCACCCGATGCACTGCAAAACTGAAATTAAAGCTATGTCTTGTTCTACAATTGGGGAAAATGTCTCCAAGAAGATGAGAAAGCTATCTTCTTTAATAACTCAGAAAAGTTATTAAAGCCTTTTTGGCTGAAAAGAGGTATCTTAGGGCAAAATGGACAAGGGAAAGTGTTAAATAGACAATAATAGCTTCACCAAGTTTGGTTTTATTACATTATCTTAACCACAAATGTCTCCATTCATTCAGACTGTTCTGCCTTCTAAGTTACTACTTTTCATTATAGTCATGATTTTAATACTGAGATATTGCTGAATTAGAAAAAAACAGACATCTATTGGGACAGGTAGAGTGATTCCACAATGGTTTTAAAAAATACAAAATTGCTTTCATTTTTACACAGAAATGCTAAAGATGACTGATTCAAAGCCATGTAAGAGTGGAAACACAAACACTGGTCTGACTGCAAACAGTACCAGACCACAACTTGGTTTCCATCTATCCAATGCAGAGAAATTTCTGCATTGACACCTTAGCACAGCAGCTGGTTTTGGTCTGCACTTAAGCAGACGTCTTGTCCATTGCCAAATACTGAGCTGCTACATAGCTCACCTGGAGGAATGTTTGTTCTCTTCCTCTTCTTGCCCGGATCATTTCCATTCTCAGTTGGGCTTTCCAACACCCGCGCACCACTTGTGCTGCTGAACTGCAGAGATTTGCTGTTGCTGGCAGGGTCAAAGGACAGATGGTTTAAGCCTGAAAGACAAATACGCACTCAGATACAGTTATAATGGTTTGTGATGCTTCAGGATCACAGTAATAAAAGAAAAGCCCAGTCCCAGGTACAGCTGGTGCCCTTCAGGCCCCTTAAGGAACTGTGCCTGCTGTTTATCCTCACAAGTACGCCTGATCTTAATATTACAGTGGTATCACTTTGAATTATTACTCATAAACGTTAATCCCAATGCCTCTCTCCAGACTCACAAAAATCAAGCGTGTTCTGCTATAAAGCAGAGGCACATCTCCCTGGCATTGCCTAGCATTTCCCAGTTCAGAAACTCAGAAGCCATCACTGGTCTGCCTGTGTGCCGGGCACACACGGACACACGCTGCAAGAGGTGCTGGCAGTCACGGCTCTCGGAATGACAGGGTGCCTTTAGTCACGTTGCTCAGAGTTTGTTGTTAGAGAAGATCTACTGATGATTTTGGTTTACTCGAGAATAAGCGTGGATAGGCTTATTTAATTTAACATGGCTCAAAGATACAGAAAGATTCCTGTTTCCATGCAGGACAAGTTATTTCAGTGTTGAGTCTGGGTTTCACAAGAAATACCCAATGCATATTTAAACATATTTACCCTGCTACACGTGAGGAAGGAGCAACAGTTAAAGAAGAGTAATATGATCGAGCAGAACAAAAGCTGCCAGAAAGAAAGTAGACGCTGGCCGGCAGGACAGCTTGTGCATTTACCCCCAGCCTCCACCACAGATGTCCAAGAGACTCGCAGCTGAAGTCCTGTCCTCCGCCTGTGCTCACACAGCCCCAACAAGCAACCAGCTGCACATACCGGGGGCTCCGCACCGGGCACGGGCAGGACATGCCCGGGCTCCCGAGATCCCCACTACCAGGATTTGACACCAGCACACAAGTGCAAGGCCTCCTAACACACGCCTGCGTTTGGCAGGTCACAAAGCCCCAAACACAGACGGAGCTGTGCTGCAAGGGCTCTCCCCACACAGAAGGAAAGCTGTAGATGGATGACTCTTGTAATTACTTAGTCTGACAGTCAAAAAGTTGCAGAGGGAAACTAAATTGCTTTAATAGATATGTCACAAGAAAAGGAAGTGGTAGAAAATTAATAAAGTGAAGTAGCAATGGAAGAACGTTCAATAGCGATGCCGACAGCGTAAGGTCCTGACAGACTCCTACAACCTGATGACTGGAGTCCTCAGACTGCTGCTTCTTTAGAGTTTAACTCCCAATATCCCTCTACCTTTCTGACCAAAGTTGTAACTCCTTTTCTGAAGCTGCTCCAAGGAGAAGGTGGGGGTTTGTTTGGTTGGTTTGGTTTCAGGGGTGGTTTTGGTGTCTCAGAAATTGTCCTGGAGTTACTCAAGCAAAGATCTGAAAGGCAACCCAGAGGCCTGAAAAGGAGCCAAGTCTCAACAGAAGTGACTTAAAAAAAATAATAAAAAAATACTCCTTCCCCTTCCACCCCACAGAAGTAACCCTTAATCTCATTCCATCACTAAGGTCTCGTTTCTCTGCCCACTCAAACTTCCACCTGCACACCCTGAGCACGCAAACACCAGATCCAGAGGACAGCACAGCCGCTGGGACAGCGCCCAGTTCAGGACAGGACATCAGCATTCATGCAGGTATTTACGTGTTCACTTCTAAGACATCTGCCCTCCCAGCATGGACGGACACCTAACCAACCCAGCAACATCTACGGCCCTTTAGGGGATATCAGGAAACAGAACAAAAAGACAAACCACATCCAGAAACTATATCCATGAAGAAAAGCTATTTACACAAATTTGAACCAAAGGTGACTGAAGAAGTATGACTTTGCAGCCTGCAGTGTGTCTCCTAGCTCAAGGCATGACAACCATTCCAGAGTAATTTTGAGCTTCAGTTATCACTCTCCACAGATCTGTTACGGACAAATTGAGGTGATGGTCAACTACGTGTCATTTATGTGCCTAAAGAATGTGTCCCTAGCCATTCCTGCCTCTTTACCATGACCTTTTTCTCAAGAAAAAAAAAAAGGTAATAAGAAAAAAGTACTTTGTAAACAATTCCAAATTACCAGAGACTTCAGAAATCCCATAACTAAGTTTCAAGTACAAAATGAATCACAGCAAGTTTTGGAGAGGTATGCTGCCCTTAACTGAGCTCTGAGTTCATTGTTCTACCTTCTGTTGTATCTAGCACTTGCAGGGATGCTAAAATACTCAGTTTTATTTATCTTTATCTCAGCAAACTCACTGTGAACACAAAGTCAAGGCAAAAAAAAAAAAAAAAACTGGACTAACACGAAGTGATAAAAATAGCTGCATTTCTGCTAAGCCATATGTTCCTGGGAGAAACCAGCAAAACTACAGGAGTATCAAAGATGACAATTATGCTGCCTCAGTGCACTGATAGGCTGAAACATGGCAACAGCTTCATTTATACCGAACCTTTCCCCGGGCACACCGCAAGCTGGAGGCAGTGCCGGGATTTCTATTCTAGAGGATTCCACTTCCAAGAACTTGCTAATAAATACAGTTGCTGTGTATGGCTGTAAATAGACAAGAGAGTGGATAGAGAGAGTCTAACAGAGCTCTTCTCTTAGCTACTGAAAGGTGAGAATGCAAGAAGCAGCCAAGAAAACAAGCACTGTTCAGCTGGCAACAACCAACAATAGTCACGCACAACTATGCGAGATGCCTACAATGCTGTTTCTTAAATACTCCAAAGTCAAAATATCACAGAGGTCACAAGGCTTCGGGAAAACAAATCACGAATGCAGCAGGTTAAAAATAGAGAGGCCAAGCACAGCGAAGAAACAGTCAGAAAATAAGAAGAGCTACTGTAAAATTTACCTCTTTTACCAAGAGGTAAGACCTTCCCCAGCCCAACAGAAGGATCAGCAGTGACCTCCCAGCCTGCTGCCCCTGCTCAACCTGAGGCAGCCCAGGAGGCTGCTGACCTCGTGTGCTGGCAGGGAACGTTGTTGGATCGCGTTCAGCTTGGTGTCTCCCCGAACGCCCAAGAGCTTTTTTATAGAACTGCTTTCCAGACCCCAGCAAGGGGGTGCAGGGGGTTACTCCTCCCCGAGTGCAGGACTTTGCATTTCCCTTCATTGAACTGAGACTCCTGTTGACCCTTTTCTGTTTATTTCTCTAGTCTGCACTTCATCACTGTCTTCGAGGATATTACAGGAAACAATTACAGGAACCTGCTTTCCATTTCGTTTGTTTGTTTTAAATTAGGTCCTATCTCAGAGTTGTGAAAGTTCCCCTAAAACAGAAGTTGTACATATGTGAGAGACACACCACAGAGTATGCACAGCTACCTCAAGTACAGGCTGGTCCAGAAGCACGTGGACGGGTCCATTTGTTTCAGTACACACCAACCAAGGCATTACATCAGTCTTTTCCATAATGCTACAGACGGGGGTTTCCCTTCCCCATAGAGGACACCTCCTGAGGCAGCATTAGGTTCTCAGCATCACCTCCTAAACAAGCTTTCTAAAATCCACAAAGTTAGGATGTACATTGAAACAGCCGTAAGTACCAACGAGGTATCCCGTTCAGTCCTGAACACTAGATTTTAAGTAGATCAAATATCAAGATGTTTAAAAAGATCACAGCAAACGAGGCTATTGCTTAACCATAGCCAGACAGCATCACTGAGCCAGACAGCTCAGGAAGACACGGATGAGGGCCGAACTTTTCAGTTTTCCCAATGTGAAAATAAAAGGATTCACAATTTGGGAATTCACTTGAAACTGGAACGTGGAACAAGACATCGATGTGAAGCTAAATGGATCTGCTCACTCACAGCACCGGGCAGGAAACAGCTTCCAACAGCTGTGGTCAGCGAAGCAGGGAGAGCTCAGAGCTCCTTAGCAGCCCATGCCAAAGCAGAGAGGGTCTGAACCAGGGAAGGAGAGGCAGTGCAGGAACCGACACAATGAAAACCCCTCTCTCCTGGCGAAGGGCAAACCTCCAGCAGCTAGCACCAGGCACCACAGCACCGTGGTCTCTGTAACTGGAGCACGGGGAGAGGCAGTGCCTGCAGCAACAGGTAGAAGCTTTGCTGGTCCGACAGCTTGGGCAGGGGGAAGACACACAAAACAAGCAAACAAAAAACCATCCCATGCCACTGGAAGATATTAGGAGCAAGGTCACTCATCCCTGGCTGTCACAGGCTACCTCGTGCTCACAAAATGATCTAAACCCACCTCACAAGCAGACTATCCCCGTAGGAAGGGCAGGTGGGA
Source organism: Heteronetta atricapilla (assembly GCA_011075105.1). NCBI lineage: Eukaryota > Metazoa > Chordata > Aves > Anseriformes > Anatidae > Heteronetta > Heteronetta atricapilla. The sequence goes on along the minus strand of CM021734.1, from coordinate 14,554,744 downwards.
GACTAAAGGCAGCACTAACATGAATTAAAGCTCAAAGGACATGGGTTTTGTCTGGTTGGTTGTTTTGGGGGAAAGGGGGAAGCAAATTAAGTTCAGTTTGAACTCAATGGCTGGCTGAAGGATGAGGATGCGCTCAGCTCAGCATCACCTAACCAAACACATGTCTAATTATCAAGGTCCTGGCTGTGAGCGATGTGGGCACAACACAACCAAAGCATTATAAAGACAACCAGAGACACCATAGTCCTTGGAGAACGGACCATGGACTTGCTCCAGACATCTCACGAATAGCCCACTCCCAAAAAAAATATTATTTATGGGCTCTCCATTAAATATAATCTGATATGATCTGTAACAGATGCAACACATGATCCCCAGACGTGAATGCAGCAGCATTTTTTGCACTAGCACAAATACACGGTGTCAGATTAATGCTCAACGATAACCCCACAGGGCATGATGAAGGAGGCACTAGTACCAGGAATTCAGCTCCAGATTCATCAAGCCACGGCTGAGGTCACGCCACTGCAACGTTTGTGAGACCGCATCAGGAGTAAATCGGTGAGGAGGTCAGATTTAAAATCCTCATTTTTTCCCCACTGGAGGATTTTGGTTGGTTTTAACCTCAAGCCACGTAACAACTGACACGTCTTACAGAGCAATCGTAAAACAGCTATACCAGTACAACAAGGGGACAAGAGCAGGAATAAAACCAAAAACCAATACGTTGCTCAGAGATTTCCAGCACAAGAGACTGAATTTTTTATAGCCTTTTCTTCCACTGGTATTTCACAGGCAGGGGATGCACTTTGAGACGGTGCTGAGGCAGCAAAGATTCCTTACTGTGAATTAGGAGGTAAGATTTAAAGAGCTTTATTATTGCTTCAAATCAAGCTTTGTGTCTGAAAATATTACTGTAAGTTTGCCCTCCTGATGTAAAACTCACTCCAATTAATTGCTTTATGCCAAACAAATTATTCCTCAATGTCAAAACTGCTTTAGAGCTGCCCTTCTCATTTTATGTGCTCTTCCATACAGTCTAAACCTCTTCAAAAGATGAAAATAGAAAGAACTTCCTTGGTTTTAAAGCCAACCCTTTGCATTTACAACTTAATCACCACATGCACAGCCCGTGGTACAAGTGCTGAGGAAGAGAAGCCCACTGTCCTCTTTAAATAGACTCAGACAAGCATTCCACAAGTCAGAAATATTCAGAAGCCGAAGAAACCAGGAGCTGATGAATCATAGCATCACTGCGGTTGGAAAAGGCCTCTGAGACCATCACGTTCAGCCTTTATCCTAGTGCTGGCAGGTCTACCAGTGAACCACGTCCCTGTGCACCGTACCTACAAGGCTTTTGAGTACCTCCAGGGATGGTGACTCAACTACTTCCCTGGGCAGCCTGTCCCAGTGCTTCACAACCCTTTCACAGATTTTTTTCCCCCCCCTAATATCCATCCTAAACCTCCCCTGGTGCACCATTTTTCCTCTTGCCCTATCACTTGTTGCTTTGGAGCAGAGGCTGACCCCCACGCCCCACTGCAGCCTCCTCTGAGGTACCTGTAGAGAGCAATAAGGGCTCCCCTGAGACTCCTTTTCCCCAGGTGAAACAGCCCCCGTTCCCTCAACCATTCCTCACATGACTTGTTCTGCAGACCCTTCACCAGCTCCGTAGCCCTTCTCTGGACACACTCCAGCACCTCAGTGTCCTTGTGGTGAGGGGCCCAAACCCAAACGCAGCCCTCGAGGTGCGGCCTCACCAGAGCTGAGTGCAGGGGGACGATCACTTCCCTCGTCCTGCTGCGGCCCCCCTGGCCCCAGTATTTCTGATACAGTATTTCTGTTACTACACACCAACTACTGAGAAGTACACCACCTCGGGAAAGCTGTCACTTGCTTCCCCCAGACAAAGAAAGGCAGAGGCCAACAGGCAGCTGAAGCAGCACAGTGAGCACGTTGCCCACTGCTCTCCTGCAGCGGGGGTTTTGTTCCCAGAACAAACCAAGCCAGAGAGAAGATTTTCAACGTGCTTCAGAGCACGTTTCTCTGTTGCTCACATAATAAAGTCACGCATTATGGGAAATCCTCGTTATATCAAAATTTTCACCCTACAACCAGTCAATGCCATGCCAGCAGCCACTTTCAGAAACCATTGCCTCTGGTATATTACGTCTGTGAACTAACGTTCAGCTCTAGCTCCCATCCGTATCCCACCGGACACAAAAACATGCACAGATGGAAGCTGCAGCTCTCACAGCACACGTTTAGAAAGAGCCTGAACAGAAACAGGAAAGATCACAATGTTCCAGGCATAAATCAAGGGAAGGATCTATCCTCACTGGGTCTCGTGCCAGCCCCTTCACAAGCCCTCACTTTCCAGCCGCTCCTTCCCGCTAACAGAACTTGGCCATTGGTCTTAACGACCAGCAAAAAAAAGAGAGTCGACTTCATTTGAACTGAAAAGCATTGTTTTGCAGATCATTCTTATTGCCAACAGCTGAAAATGGCAGCAACAATTCTACCCAAAATGCAACTTCACACAGCTTGGTGTGCTTTAAAATCATATTCCTTAAATCAATACCCCAACGGGGCTTCCACTTCAACATTTTTGCAGAAATTTTGCCTGCTGGATTCACTAACACTCAATTAAATGACAGCACAAGCCCTGTGCACAAGCCTAGCACGGCTTTAGAGGCAGAGCAGTTCACCCAGGGTGCACACCCTAACAGCAACCTTGTGCTGCTGCTGTTTAGGCACTCCAACATCTTGCCGTCTAACTAGTTAACAAAAAGCAGGTGCACAAATCCAACCCCTGTAACCCAAAAAAACGTAGTAACAAGTACCCTGACACCTTCACATACCTGTAAGTATTTTAATCGCACACTCAGAAAGTCCATATGGTTTATACCATTCACCAAGCTTCTCACTTGCCTCAGCATAAAGCAGGGAGAACTTCAGAAATGGGCTGACGCAGGCTTTGCTATAAATACAGGTCTACCTTTTGCCAACGTTGGCAAATGTTGGAAGTACATATTTCTCAACCTGAACAGTGGTCCCTTTTCTTACCCAGGAACAAACAGAATTGAAGAAAAACTCCCATCTGATGACATACCGCTTGTTTTTATGTCTAAAGAAATAAATTTGGAAGAAAAAGTACCTAACACCTACAGTAACCAATTAGAAAACACAAATAAAACAGCAAGAAAGGGAAGGAAAGAATAAAGATACTGAAGCTTTGAAGTCACGTTTCAACACCAAACATTTGCTTTCTGAAACTAGTTGCCATGTTTAAAATCTCCTGTTTGCTTGTGCACTCTTTCCTACTGTACTCATGTGCAAACTGCCGTGATTAGAGCTTTACAACAATTAGTTTAACAGACACACAGCTGATAGAAAAGCTGCCTAAGCACCCTGAAGAGATCAACATACTTTTGATAGTTCCTTCTGGCAATTCCACATAATCCTTTATTCTCACAACGCTCATCCAGACAGCCTCAGAGAATTACACGAAACGCACACGGTACCTGCATACTGCACGAGAAACATGGCAAGATACTGGTAATACTTGAATATTTCGGCCGGTTCTCCTGCCCCTTCCAGTTTGCTTATTTGTTTGCAAGGTGGATGGCTCAGCTCCCACACGAGGCTTCTGGCTTAGTACGGCTCCACATAAGCCACTGAGCACGAAGGGAAGGTGGGTCAGTAAAATTACCACTGCACTTCCCCACCGGCAGGCAATGACAGCCCAGGCATCAAGAGCACAGGTTAGGAGGACAGTTTACAAACCGCATGTGTCACCATCAGTCTCCAGTGACTGACACCAATGGGCTGATTCTTGGGTGGGGGGGAAGGAGGTGAAAGAGCAGGTGGAAAACTGATTAGCAGTAATAAATCTGAATCCGCGAGGGATTTCATCCATCAGTGCTCCAAGCACTGGCATGCAGTTAAACCCTGTTTGCATGCCTGAAGTTAGTTGTCTTTGCACAAAAGATTAAGTCCTGGTAATCCTTGAAGATAAAAGGCACACAGCCTACTCCTTGGTTCTGGAAGCTTGTGGTGAAAAAGAAATATTAACTTCAGGCAAGCTTATTTTAGCAGGGCACTGTAAAAAGAGAGATGTAGAGCCTTACTCTCTTCTTTGACTCCAAAGACACAACATCCCTAACACTAACAGTCTACCTGCAGCGTTTGCAAGTAAATGGCACGTATTCACAAACCACTGCCAACACAGCAGCAAAAACACGGAGACTTGATCACGTTGCATATGAGACGTGTTTTCTGTTTCCTGTTATAAACAGAGAAGACAAAGGAAAACATGATGCACCGGTGCACGTGCGCACGTACACGTGTACGTCCACAAACGCCTGGTCTCTGCTTCCCTGGGGCAAGTCCTCAACACTCCTCACCCAGCCTACGTGGCCTAACCACCGGGACAAATTTCCAAGTACTTCACAGCACGGAGTATTTTTAGGACACTCACACTGCTCTGTCAAACCACCTTTCCCCGTGACACAGCATCTAGAAGTTGTTTCCCACTGACACCTGCACTCACAGGCGGTGTGCAGACGTACTCTGGAAGCGGAGGTGCACGGAGAGGAACACGGCGAATCCCAGACAGCTCATCAGCTAGCTGGGATACAAAGCCCTCTCCAGAAGCCACCCTGCCAACCTCGCTGCCAGTATTTCCAGAAAGTAGCACGTGCCCCTTTGCACAAATGCACAATCTAAAATACCACTGTGAAAGGCTCAGAGACTCGTCCCTGTCAAGACTAGTTCTACATTTCTACTACCTCTGCAGAATTACACATGCGAGCAGATCAGACGTGTTCATACAAATGAAAGTTTGCAGGAATAACTGACCCTCTGACACAGACCCACGGGGGTGGAGCAGGAGAGTGAATTCCCATGGAAAATTCACACTCACACATTGGTTTGGGTTGGAAGGGACCTTACAGACCAGCCAGCTCCAACCCCCTGCAGGGGGTGCAGGGACACCTCCCACCAGCCCAGGCTGCCCAAAGCCCCAACCAGCCTGCCCTTGAGCACCTCCAGGGATGGGGCATCCACAGAGTCTCTGAGCAACCTGTTCCAGTGCCTCACCACACTCATAGTATAGAAAGTCTTCCTTATATCTAACCTAAACCTGCCCTCTTTTAGTTTAAAGCCATAACCTCTCGTCCTACTGCTACAATCCTTGATAGAGTGCCTCTCCAGCTTTCTTGCAGCCCCTCATTAGGCACTGGAAGGCTGCTGTAACGTCTCCCCAGAGCTTTCTCTTCTGCAGGAGAACAGCCACACAGCTTCCAGCAGAGCCAGCAGCCAGGATCATCACAAAATCCCACACAAACCTGCTCTATAAGGATGGCTGATGCTCCCCAGGCAAGACATTCGCAGAGAGACAGAAGCAGACCAGAGGCCGTGGACAGCTACACCACCAGCATGAGGACCAGAACTGGAAAGTCTCAGCAGAGAGCAGAGCAGCTGGGTGTTGTAGGAGAACACTTTAGGATGAACACATTGGCACTGGAAAAATGTCAGCAGAAAAGTTGGGGATTAGGTGAGAAATCTCACACCATCTTTGGAAGGTATTCAGAATGCCTCTCTAGCAACACCTTATCTTTGAAATTACTCGGAGATTGAACTTCACCCCTTCTACGAGCTGAAGTCACTGATACCAAAAACATGACCTTAAGCTAAGAAACCTGACCTTACGGTGGCTCAGACGGAGCTTTCAACAACTTAACACAGAGAGCTTTACAGTTAGATGCCACTGAGTGCCCCAAATGTAATAACAAGAAACAGAGAAAACAACTCCTCAGCTTCCAGAGAGGGAGGGAGATAGAATGAAATCACTGAACGGCCTGGGTTGGAAGGGACTTTAAAGATCACCCAGTTCCAATCCCCTGCCACCAGCCCAGGCTGTTCCAGTCCCCATCCAGCCCGGCCGTGGGCACTGCCAGGGATGGGGCACCCACAGCTCCTCTGGACAACCTGTATCAGGGCTTCGTCACCATCACAGGCAACATTTTTTTCCTCATACCTAACCTGAACCTATCCGCTTTTAGTTTGAAGTCAATATGCTTCTCCTTATCGCTATACTTCGTGGTAAGCGATGAAAAGCTGGAGTAGCAGGGAAGGAATTCAGGTTTGCGGGACAAACGGCTGCCTCATGTCACCTTAGTGTTTTACCTGTCATTGCACTGCCGTGCAGCAGTGTTCTGCAGGTCAGGAAAACGTGGTGCTCTGCTACTGCAGCTGCACAAGTGAAGTACAGGGGAGATAAAAAATGACTGAAGCACGTGGAGTAATGAGCAATCTATCCAAGGACTAACGTGTTTGCATAAGAAACATGACATTAAAGAGCAAAAGCATTTATTATGTGCAGCATGACCTGAACATATGTTGCTGTGAATACCTTGAGGTATGTACCAAAATAGGAGTAAAACAATTAAGACAGCAAGAAGCACGTAAGTATAAAGCTCGAGTATAACGCTTAGAGAACCAAATCCACACGTGTGCAGACATCTGTGTTCACGTACAAGTGCACTGCAGAGCACCTCTACGGATTCAGGCAGCTAGGGAGTTTAACACCACTGCTAGCTGTGAGCGTGCCCAGACCTGGGGTCGCTCCCTGCGTAGGGCTGTATCAGAACAGGACAGATGTGAGTTACTCAGCTGGGCACGGCCGGGCCTGCCCAGCGCTGCGGAGAGGTGGGAGCACGGCCAGTTTCAGCCAGCGGGGGAGACGCCGCAGCCACTCCTAACCCTTCCCAGCCGTCCTCGGAGCACCAGGAGCGGGCTGTGCAGGAGGCACTCGGTTCGCGTCAGCCCAAATCGCCCCGTCTCGCCCTCCATCTTGTACCACCTTGGGGCATTCCGATGGCCGCTGAACCGAAGAGGCAGCCCGCAGGTTGCACACGCGGAACGAGCCCCTCCAGGCAGGCCCCCCTCCACCCGCACGGACACCGCTGGCGGCCTCCTGGCACTCCGCACCCTGCGCGGAGGCAGCCTGCCGCCGAGGACGCGCGTGCGCCGCGCAGCAGCGACCGAACCGACCGAGACCGACCCCTCGGCGGCCACTTCTGGACTAAACCCCCCCGCCCGCCGGCACCGCTCCCCGCAGCCCCTCCCGGCTGCCTCCGGGACTCTCCCGGGGCCCTCCCGAGGCCCGGTTCGGGCCTGCACGCAGCGCAGGCCTCCCGCCTGCTCACCCGCAGCGAGGGACTGGCCCCCAGCCCCGGCCCGGCCGCCCCGCGTTTACTCACCGCCCAGCCCCGGCCCCGGTCCCGGTCCCGGCCCCCGAGCGGCCCCGCCGCGGCCGCCCTCGGCGAACATCCGCGCCGCGGCCCCTCCGCGCGGCTCGCCCAGGCCTCCCATTGGCTGCCGCGTCGATAGGGGGCGGGGGGGGCCGCGCGCGCACGGCACGCCGGGACGGCGGCAGCCTCGGCGGGCGGAGCTGAGGGGCCCGGCCCGGCCTCAGGGCGGCTGCGGCCCGGGACGGGCGGGGCTGGAACCACTTTCCCCTTCCTCCTCCACGGCATTAATTAATAAATTTATTTATTTGTTTGTTTATTTGTTTATTTATATCGCAGACATGGACTTTATCCAGCCGGTGGGGCAGCAAGCAGGGGAGCCGCTCCTCGCCCCCCTTCCCCGCGGCGCTGGGGCAGGACGGCCGGGCCTTCTGCGTGCCCAGTGCTCGGTTCCCAGTCACCGCCAGGCAGAGCTGGGGCCGGGCGCTCTCTGGGACACGGGACAGCGATACGGTTTAGCGGAGGGCTTGTTGGTGTTAGTCAGGGGTTGGGCTGGGTGGTCTCAGAGGTCTCTTCAAAATGAATGATTCTGAGGTTCCGTGGAGGCAGGCACAGGCTCACAGCGGGAACGGCCCCGACAGGTCCAGAGGTGTCTCCTGTCCCCAACATTGCCATCTGCGAGCACCATCTCCACCCCAGGCACGAGGAGAGGGAGGGCAGGTCAGCAGCAGGGCACAGATGCTCAGCAAGGGATCCTCTGCTAGTTGCTCTGTTTCCAGCTTGACTACATTCTTCTCCAGCCATACAATCAGCAGAAGGGTGTTATCTCACCATCCAGCCACCACCCTGGGTCTCTGTGGTGTTTCTGGCACCGAGGTGGTCTGAGTTTGTAATTCCAGCGGCAGACAGGGGGTCCCTGGTGCCTGCAGGCCCACACATCCAGGGGTCCTGCTGCTGGGCACCCAGCGTGATAGCCGCCCGTCCCACATCTGCTGTCCCTTGTGGTGCTGTGCCAGGCACAAACGCTGTCCATGGCTGGGCCCACTGTGCGGCTGTGGGCAGCAGAACAGCAGTGGATGCAGCAGTCAGCAAGCTTGGGAAGCAGCAAGAGGCCCGCTTGCAAAGCATCACCATTCACAGTGAGGATTCGCATGGGATGCGCTGCAGGAAGCACACGTGAGGGAGGCAGAGGATGGCTTCAGCATCGTCAGATGCTCAGCAAGGACAGGTCAGCTTTGCAAAGCAACAGCTGTTGGAGCTCACGCAGCAAACACATCATGCAGATAGATGATGCACTGATCCCCAGAACTGAATCAGACTGGATCCACCCACTACATCCACCTGCAAGGCACCAGTTTACACACACACAGAGCCAGGTCTATACGAGCCTTATCTCAGGCTCTTCCCCTCACATACAGCCAGGAACAGGATCTGATGAATGGTGTTCAGTCTCAGGCCTTTCCCAGGCAGAGAAATGAGCGCCACAGAGTGCCCATTGTTTTTTTAGTAGAGCACTTTTATTATTTTTCTCTTCCTCTGGCATGGGAATGGCCTCAGAACCATGGCAGGTTCTGCACACACAGATGATATGGCCTTGAGCCTTCATATCTACTAGCAGGGTAAGTGACAGAGGTAGAAGCAACTGCTATTTCATGCACTGCATCCTCATTTTCAGATTACAGCTAAGAAACCTCTTTTAAGGGAAAATTTATTACTATGTGGATTAAATGGGTGTGATTTAACAAAAACCAATTAAATATTATAGCCTGCGGCAGGGCCAGCAGTCTGGCCATCACCACAGTGTGAGACGACATGCAAAGTGCTGTGTGGACCCACCTTGTCAGTCAGCGTAGAGGGACCTTTGCAGTCCCATAACCAATCCTACAGCTTTGGAGGGACAAAGCAGCCCTTCTGCACAGGGTTTTCCCTGTCTCCAAGGTCTTCCTCCTGCTCCTTTGTTAAAGCTCAGCATTCAGTCAGTTACTCATTAACTTGCTTTACAGCTCAAGCCAAACAGTGACAGCACAACCTGTGCTGCCCTGCACTTCTCCCAGGCATGCAGTGCCTGGGGCTGTTCAGCACTTGCTCTGGTACAGGTACAGCTGCTGCTGAAGAACAGCAGACCCCTGACTGCATGCCCTGCACCACAGCAGAGACCCCAGGCCCATACCCCTCACCTCTGCTTGGGGTGGGTGCACCCTGGGGGAGGGATGAGACTGCCACCTCTCCAGATGCAGGATTGATTGCAATCAGCGGACAGGTTTGGGGGACAGCCCAGACTGCATCTGTAGGAATTTGATTTAAGCAGGGCAGCGATTGGGAGCACGTGTGGTCCTGGACAGATTTAGGATACACACACATCTCCCAATCTCTACTTCCTCTGGCCAAGGGGCCAAGAGCAACAAAGCCAATACAGTGAGAGCAGCCCTGCCCCAGGTGCCGGGGGACCTGACCCAGACAGCTGGCTCTGCAGGCAGAGGGGAGTGCAGAAGGACCCCAGGTATGGGCTGGGGAATCCAAGCAGCAAAAGGTGAAGGATCTTAGCCTGTGGAGTGGGTGCTGAGGGCTTGGTCCCAGCAGACACAAGGCTGTTCTTGCTGAGGCTCTCTAAGCAAAATTTAACACGTGCTATGCACCTGTAATTTGGGCTGCCCTGGAGCTGGTGCAAAACCAGCTGTGCTGACCGTCCTGGTGTCTGGGAATTGGCAGTCAGACCTGTCCCACCCTGTCCATGATCCCCTCCACAGCTGGTGGGCCCCGAGTTCATGGTTGTGGTGGAGGAGATAACCCAGAAAGTCAGTGATTGCTACTCCTTACCGCGTCAGTCCTGGAGCCGCAAGCAGGACACGGTAGGAAGGGATTTGGTGCCTGTGCCAGGGAAACGGTGGCGATTGTCCAAGAGAAGGAGGACTCTCCTCTTTACACTGGCAGATAGCTGGGAGAACTGCAGCCGCACATCCTTCTGCCAGCAGGAGTAGAGCAGCGGGTTCAGGAGGGAGTTGCACAGTCCCAGAAGCCAGAGGTAGCTCTCAATGACTTTGTAGGGGAAGCACTCAGTACACACAGTTTGCACGATGCTGGCGATGAAGAACGGCAACCAAGACAGTCCGAAGCACCCGATGAGGATAGCCACGGTGCGCATAGCCTTCATGTCACTAGTGGTGTGCGGTGGGGGGCAGCTCCCAGCCAGCCCTGCGTGTTCTACTTCACGGATATGCTGCACATGCACAGAGGCAATCTTCAACATGTCACAGTAGAGGTAAATGAAGAGAAAGAGTGCTGGAAAGAAGCCGATGCAGCAGACAGTGACCATGTAGGTGGGGTGGAAGACTCCAAAAAAGGAACACTTTTCCTGGGCAGAGATCTTCTGAAAGACCGGGGCAAAGACTGGGAGGAAGCCAATGACAGCAGCAAGCAGCCAGAGCCCCACCAGCTGCACCCCAACCCGCAAGCCCGTGACCAACTGGAAATAGTGGAAAGGCTTTCTGATGGCCAAGTGCCTGTCACACGCAACCAGAGTCAAGGACAGGATAGAAGCAGCAGAAGAGGAAGACACAAAAGCCATCCGCAGGACACAGAAGATATGAGGCGGATAAAAGGGCTTGGAAAACTCATCCATGACCAGACCCATGACCGTGAAGCCAACCATGGCATCTGCAACAGCGAGATTAAGGACAAAATAGTGTCCCTTGTAGCCACTCTTCTGGATAAGGCGAAGAAGAACAATGGCCACCAGTACGTTGGCAGTGATGATGAGCGAGGCCAGAACAGCAAGGATGGTTCCCAGTGCCGAGCTAGCCATGTCTGGCCACTGCAGGGCACAGCCTGAAGGTTGTGTGTCTCCAGCACGATCCTAGAGCATCCCTCACCTGGTACTCCTTGGTACGTACAGCTCAGCAACCAGGCAGCAGCGGGCGCAGCCCCTCACTCTCCAGGTAGTGCAGTGAGAGCACTGGGTGCAGTGGTGTCTCAGGCTGAGGAGCCGAGCTCTGCCGTGCTGCTGCCTGCTGGAAGGGACTGGCGCATTCACGGCACCCGCTGTGCCCACGCAGGTCCCTCCCCTAATCCACGTTTCCAGACAACCCTGGAGCAGGAGGGTGAGCAGAGAGCACCTGAGCAGGAAGCCCGTGCAAGGCCAGGCTGACGCTGCTCTCCTCACAAACAGCCCACTCACGCTCCCCTGGCTCCCTGCCCCACTGGCAGCACAGTCCCAGCACAGGTTTCTTCAGCATCTCCTGCCCCCGGGCTGCCCACACTGTCGTTGGCCTTTCTAACATCTCCTGCAGCGTGACCGTGAGACCTGCTTGGAGGCCATAGTCCTCCCTGGCACTAGGATCATACCCCGGTCGCTCCTCCCTGTCCAGCAGTGCTGCTGTGATGGCACACTGGGAGGTGGGCACCCCCAGCCAAGCACAAAAGACCTGAGCAGAGACAATGCCCTGCTTTGACCCAAGCGCTAACGAAGGAGCACAAGCAGTAACAATTGTACAACTCTCACGGCATGCAGAGGTGGCGCAGCTCACGGGCCTTCATTTCCACAGGGTCACTGCCAGACCTAGGGCAGCCTCTTCCTTCCAAGGAAACAATACTGATCCCTTTACACAGGGTGCCAAGAGCCACCTCTCCTGCCACGTGAGCTGGGAAAATTAAAGCTGTGAGGAAATACGGAAAGGTTAAGTCTTCCTCTGTCAAATAGCAATCTGAGGAGAGCAGGCTGCTGGGGAGAGGCTGAGAGTAGAACCAAGGGCAGGACATGGCCAAGGACATGGCTCTGGCACCAGCCAAGGGCAGAGCATGGCACAGGGCAGGTTGTGGACATTGCAGCAGGGAGGAAGGATGCACCAAACATATAAATTGAGGCGGCTGTGAACAGAACCATGGGCCTGTGAAGACCCTGGGTCTGTACTGCGCAAAAAGCCATGGGGAAGAACTCTGGTGTCTTTATAGCCTCCTCTTTTTTCCTGTCCAGGTGAATTGATTCTCCCCAGCCTCTCTCCCACCAGGCTGCATGACCCCTCCTGACACCCTGTTGTATAGATGCTGGTTACTTCTTTCCTTGATCGCCTTCCCCACAGCCCTTGGGGTCACCCTGGAGAGGGAGGGCTGGACATTTGGAGAGGGGTAACAGTAGGTCTGGGCTCAGAGGTGCAGCCAGGCCGCAGCACGGTGCTGTAATTCCATGGAGAATACGGCGGCAGGAGTACTCCAGAGCCACCTTGTTACCCCACCCAGCCTTTGTGGCCCTGGACCATGGGGAGTCTCATATAAAGAAACATTTGGGGTGCAATGCAAAATGGCACAGCCAGTGAAGGCAGAGCTGGTAATGCCTTCAGGGCATGAACATGGCCAGCTGAGCGTGGGGCAGCTGTGGCCCTGGTAGCTCAGGTACCCCTGCTTCCTGAGGCACTTACAGGATCCACATCAACACAGGTTTGACCATCTAGGTACGCAGACTAATCAGCCATATTCTCACATATTACTTAGTACGAATAAGAAAATGTTAAAAAACAACAACACATACGCTTAAGCGAATAAGACCCGTTTAGGGAGTTTTTCCAGGAAGAACAACCTGAGGCAATGAACCTCCTTAGAAAATGCCACATTTGTGACAGTGCTAGCCACTTGCACAAGCAGTTACCACTGAGGTTTAAGGGCTGGGATTTCTGGTTTCTTTTTTTTTTTGAAACAGCTAGCCAAATACTCATCTTTTACCAACTGAGAAACCCAAAGGGACTCTGTTTTTTTTTCTCTGTTGGCTGCAAAGGTAAGATGCTGTGGGGATGAAGGCCTTTATGAGCACCTTCAGAAAACAGCTAGCACTGTGGGAAGGCCCATAATGTGAGGCAGTGCTCACAACCAGCCTTCACCTCCGTGCCACATCTGCAGAGATCACCACCACCATGCATTTACTTGCAGTTACTATTGACAAAATGAGGCAGGGTGACATGTGGCAACATTTTTGACAGACAGTGCAACGGAAGAACATAGGAGGTTCCACTTCAATGAGATGAAACTTTTTCATGGTGAGGGTGACAGAGCACTGGAACAGGCTGCCTAGGGGGTTGTGGAGTCTCCTTCTCTGGAGACATTCAAAACCCACCCGGACGCGTTTCTGTGTGACCTGATCGAGGTGTTCCTGCTCCAGCAGGGGGATCAGACTAGATGATCTTTCATGGTCCCTTCCAATCCCTAACATTCTGTGAAAGCTCAGGTAAGAGACATCTCAAGGGGCTGAGGACCACTCAAGCAAGTGGAAGGAGTATCTCCAAAGCCACGTGGGGAAGCTGATACAATGGAAAGATGGGGGAAAGAAGAGCCTCTCATCAGCACCTCGCATTGAAAAATACAAACAACAAAGCGGCCATGGATACATTCTTTATGCATTTCTGAGGAGCTCCTTGTGGCAGCCTGAAGAACAAAGACAGGTTAGCAACAGCTGATAGCAAAAACTGTCACATGAGCAGTCCAAAAATTAACAATAGCAATATAGCATGGAGTTGCACAGAAGAAACTGCTCCGGAACTGAAGTTACAGGAACACCAAAGAAAAACAAAAGAATTTATGGAACTCAAGTTAAATTACATCTTTCAAATGGACTCATATTCATCCATCACAACTATTTATTTACTTGCAATGTTTAGAAATTCTCTTAAGAGGTGAAGCATATGCATGTCATCCATTTCTTTCAATCCACTGTTCCCAGTCTCTGGTATCCTGTGGTTTACCTCTGAAAACAATCCTCTCAGCCCTCCAAGGAGCTGGTGGCCTGTAGGAATATCTACAGGCTACTACTCTGTTCATGGCATGATTTAAGTTCAGGAGTTTACTGGAGTCAAATTCCTTATGCATTCAGTTAGTACAGTACACCTAGGTCTTTGCAAAACCACAGCAAACAATTCCCTCAGTTCGGCCGAACATCCCTTGAGCAATTTGCACACAGAATCTCGGTTTACAGCACTCATGAACAGGAAACGTTGCTGTATGTCACACGAGACCTTCATCCAAACTAAAGCTGCCCCATAAAGAAGGAAATAGGAAAACCTAACTGGTATGCTTTCATAGATGTATATATTAGGAAAAAAAAAAGAGAATGATGAAAATAACCTGATGTTCTGCTTCACACTGGAAATGTTAGACCACCATTTTAAAGAAGTGGGGCATCTGAGCTCAGTTTGAAATCAATTTACTTTGCTTTAAAAATAACATAAGCAATAAGGTTCTGAGAGACTGAGGTTTTGCAAAACTAAGGTAACAATTTCCTGACAGTAACAACCTGTGTTTTAGAAATTTTTATATTACAACAAAACATAAAAATTGATAAGAGAAAAATGTATTTGGGAAAAAAAAGATACACAGCGTGCAGAAAAAATACTTTATGTTCTCCCCAAGGGCAGACACACCATCTGCTCTGGAAAATATACCTACTGTAAGCCTGCACAAACACAAACTCATACCATCCAGTCAATAAATAATTTAATGAGGTTACAGTTCTGCAAGGAAACATGACAGCACCCCTTTTCCAGCCTCCAGCCTCACCCCACAGGCACGGCAGAACAATGCACATGAGCCAAACAACAAACCACAGCTGCATCAAAAGGCCACTGGAATGCACAGATCTTCACAGAAGATATTGCTTCAGGCCCAGACACTTGTACACAGTTAATACTTGCTTCTGTGTGAAAAAAAACAACATGCGGTACCTGCAATCAGCCTCTCAGTTATACTTCAGCCAGAACATGCTCCAGGGACCATGCATTTGGGGGAGGGGGAGAGTCCAGACCCACATGTACCAAAACATCAAAAGACGGGGATGGTGAAATGAAGAGGAAGGCTGCAGCAAAACACTGCTGCAAGTCTTGAAGATGACACCCATGGAATGAAGCCAGCTCTCAGAATGGAAGTCGCTTCAACTGCTCGTATGTGATAAAAAACTGAAGAGAAAGTTAAGGAATTGGGACAGACAAATATATATAGCACAGCTGCACTGGACCTCCCTCATAACCAGGCCATACCTAAGAAGGCAAGGCAGGTAGATCAGCACAGAAAGCCCATGGGGAAGTCCCTCTTCCAGGCAGCATAAAGTGATCTGTCACGGTGGAAAAGAGCTGTAGGAGAGCTACCAAGAGAGGGAAGAGACTGACTCAGGAGCAAGCTGGGCCAGGCTTGCCAAGACCACTGAGAATTGGAGGTAACTAGCTGGGACTTTCTAAATTTTTAATTCTTTAAAATAGGCTGTATACATGACTTCAGAGGGCCAGAAGGACCATTATAGCAATCCAGAAGTGCTGATTCCACAGGGCAGAAATTCACCAGGCTTCCCCCCAAAAATAGGAGCCAATCCAGAAACTGCTGCACCTCTAGCAGCTCAAGCCAAATGGAAAGTTTAAAGCCAAAAACTTGAGAGCACTTACTTTACATGAAAGTAACCATGCTGCTGCACTGCAAGTCCCTGCACTAGCCACCTACAGAGCTTTTAGAAGTAGCAGTCGCCACCAATGGCATTTTTTGGCACTTGAACCATCTGCAGCCATATCAGTTTACATCTGTCCAAGCAGAACAAGGAGCTCACTTTGGGTACTGAGAGGAAGACAAAGAGGTACACCGTCAGCACATCTGCTCTGAACTTCTACTTACAGCTTGTCTTCCCCTGCCTGTCCATATTCATGGCCTCCCAGCAGCACACTGAAGGATACAATGATGTTCCAGGGACCAAGCCGAAGCCAGTTTGGCCAGAAACCTTTATAGAGTGCAAAGAATCCCTCGCTCTTCCATGTCTGGGAAGAGAGAAGAGATATCAGTTATGAGACACAACTCGAGCCCAGTCACAGATACTGCAGAGAGCCGAAGGCCCAGGGAGGACCTCTGCTGTGGGAACACCTGCAGTGTTCTTTCAGCAAGTCCACGTGTTGCAGATGAATTCATTGTGGTAGGCACAGTAAACATCCTTCACAGAGCACAATATCCTTAACGCAGAACAGCTCCAAGCTTCCTGGCACACTACGCAGTACAGCCCTATCAGGCCCATGCTCTACCCATCTCCCCGATGCCATGTGTGACATAACAGACCTCTAAAACCGGTGCTCGAAGCAGACAGGCCAGCAGAGACACTGCCCTGCCAGTGAGGAAGCTTGCTGGGACTGGGGGTAGCACTGCTCAGGGCTGGGCTGGGCATCAGTCAGCAGGTGGTGGGCAATTGTGTCGTGCATCACTTGCTTTGTATTTTCTTTTATCATAATCATTATTATTACTATTTCCCCTTCCTTTTATGTTCTGTTAAACTGCCTTTATCTCAGCCCATGAGTTTTTATTTTTTTCCCTCCCTCTCTATTCTCTCCCCCATCCCACTGTGGCTGAGAGGTGTGAGCTAATGGCTGTGTGGTGCTTAGCTGCCTGCCGGGTTAAACCACAACATTCACTAACAAAACCTTCTCCCATAAGGTTGGAAGAATGCTCAAGCTGGCGAAAGAGATCACAGGAAAGTGACTCTGGACCCTTTTCTGGTTTGGAACACTGACCAGTATGTTCTCTCACTGTGCAATCTAACTGCTCAGAACAGTGGTGCATGTTGTAGGAAATCACAGAACGGCCAAGGTTGATACCAGGACACAGTTTTGACTGCTGGGGTACTACGTTCATTACTAGCCTCCACCTAGACTTTGAGTGACCACCGACTACTACCCTCCGGGCCTGGATGCTCAGCCAGTGCTTGATCCACCTCACTGTCTGTTCATCCAGCCCATATTTCAATAGCTTGAATTTGGTCAGTCTCTAAAAAACAGGGATTTTCCCACCTGTTCCCTCCTTACCTTCACGAGACCATCCAGAGTGCCCTTATAGA
This sequence comes from Heteronetta atricapilla, assembly GCA_011075105.1. NCBI lineage: Eukaryota > Metazoa > Chordata > Aves > Anseriformes > Anatidae > Heteronetta > Heteronetta atricapilla. The sequence continues at coordinate 14,537,653 of CM021734.1, read as the reverse complement.
GCTCCACGCTGCCCACTATCGCTCGCTGGTTCATCATCCGCGTCCGCACCACGTCCACGGGGTTGGAAGCAATGGCCCCAGCCAGCCCACACGTAAAACTGGAACTATATATGCACCAAAACATCAGAGAAGAATAGCTGAGTATGGCCCATCTGGCTCAGAAAGGCCTTGATGTAAGCAAAAGAGTATTTTTCACTGAATGATATGAACGGTACTTAGCAATAAACATTAGCTATACTCTCTGTTCCCACCCAGAAAAAGGAACCATACCACTCTGAGACCCCAGAGAGCTAAGGAAGGTAAAAACTCAGTTTCATCTGATTAAGTTCCTGTCAGAGCCCACTGCCAGGTCTCTGCAGAGGCATTCTGCAGTCCAGCAAGTGTTTCTTTGTGCTGACAAGGTGACACAGACCTGAAGGCAGCCTCTTGGAAGTGCACATCCTTCTCCCCAAAGCAAACATTTCTTCATGGCAGGGAAGGAGGAGGAAGACCAAAGACAGCAAGAGGGAGCATGCAGCTGCTAGTCTCCTCCCTGCACATATGGTCTAGTGCTTGTCACCTTCAGCCCACAGCAGGCAAACCCAACAGAAGCACTGCAGCACCTCCAGCTAAAGTGTCCACTAGAAGAATAATAGGAAAATGTAGGTGAAGAAAGATTTTGGGAGGTCTCTAATCCTAATTGTTTCTAATCTCTAATTGTTTGGAGCAGGGCTGACTTCAAAACTACGTCAGGTTGCTCAGGACCTTCTCTTGGTCAGTTTTGCAAATCTCTGTTTCACAAAACTCTTACAGCAATGGCTGCAAGCTGACACTGTCTGCAGAGATGAGCACCTAGGACTGGAGCAGCTCTTTTAACTGACTGCTACCATTAGCCACACAACCAAAACTCCTGCCCTGTTTGTACCAGGGCAGAGACATGGAGCAACAACATTTCTGGTCATCAGTGAGCTAAATTCAAGCTGTAATTTCACTTCACCAAAAGAATTTGTTAGGTTTCTTCCTCCTCTCTAGGGACACTTGCTGGGCATCCTGAGCTGCTCCAATCAACACACCAGATCTCTCAGAAGTACTGAGCTTGTTCTTGGCAGTTCCAGAGCACTTGGCTCCATAAACAGACCTCACTCAGCTTGCTCACTCCCAGCTTGCTCCTCTGCTCCACACACCCTGCCAAGCCTGGAGAGTCCAGCAGCTGCAGCAAATACTCACATGAAGTGGGCAAAGATTGTATCGCCCATCAGGCCTGATAGAATTAAGTGCTTCTTGGTGATGTCGTAGACTGGCAGTTCCACCCCAACCACGATGGCAGCTCTCTGGGCTGTTGGGACAACACCCTGCAGAGCACAAACATCAGTCACAAGCACAGTTTGCTGCCCGGAGGCCTGCAGCTAACATAACATCTCTCCCCACTCCCCTGTCAAGAGCCTTTCTCTCACAATCTACCCGGTACCCTCCTCGCCTTGTATCGCAGCCACAGCTTTTGAGGTGGACCAGCTCGCTGTCTCCCAGCTTTAACCCCAAAGCTAAGAAGGATTCTTCCACCCTGCACCTTGACAGTTTTACTCCAACTAGATTAACCAGATGTTGCTTCTCTCCTCTCAGCCACTAACACGCAGGAATTAGGCTACAATTTACTCATCTTCCCTCACTGAATAGTACCCAGGGGTTTCAACACCAAAAGAGAGCCTGCACCACAAAACCCGCAGCTATTAGAGACCAGATGGGGTCCTCACAGGACCAGGTCCTCCTTGCTACACAACAGCAGCTAGGTTTTGCTTTGTTAGGACTGTTGATTTAGGAGATGATCGTGCATTACCAAAGTTGCCAATAGCAGGACGTTGATCTGGGAACTGACAAAACAATTACTGGAAAGAACAAGCTTCAGCTTAGGTAATGTTCCATCTGGGAAATAACCTAGCAACCACCCCCCTCAGGACACAGGTAAAAGCACATACAATTCCATTGAGTACCAGGTCACAGAGAACACAGCAGCAATGCAGAGCTTGGCCATTTCACAGGAACTCTAATATCACCTGAGTAATTCAGGGAAACCCATGTTATCATGACAAAGCTCACTGGAACCGGGAACAACTCTTCAGTGTGCCAAATTATGAGCCAGCCCACCAGGACAGTCAACTTTCTCACCACATAAAACCAAAATACTAAGAAGTACTTTACAGGTCTATGGCTCCCATTCTCCCCATCCAGCTGAGACCCAATCCTAGCACAGACCCCGTCTCCACCACAGACATGTTTCTGTTTGTCTGGCAACCAGAAGCAGGACTTCAGTACCATCCTTGGCTCACAGTTCTCCTCAAGAGCTACACCTGAACCCAGAGCAGGAGTAGCAAACAAGCTGATGAAGTTAATTCTGCTGCTGGTGAGGGCAGGGGGTTTCGGTCAGGTGGTGCTCACCCTCCAGAGGCCTCGGGTACCCTCCTGCTGGTAGATGTCAATGAAGCTGCCAATCATGCCACCCTGGAATAAACTGCCTTGAGCCTGCATTCGAATCTGAAAGAAATGCACAAGTCAGTGGGATAGCATCAGTGTCTGCCCGGGGGACAAGGATAGCAGCTCAATGGACTCCCTGGTGGAAAGGAATAATGGGGAAGCTTACAGCAGACACTGCTATCCCACTAGCCACACGATCTCTCCCTGCAAACCATGCAGCAGATGAGGGCAGGCAAGCAGCAGGGACAGCAACAGGGCGGAAGGGCAGTGAAAAATTCAAGCAACAGAAAGTGACAGGCATGGTCTTTCCCTTCTGGAGGCAGCCCGAGAAGGTTGAACTACACAAGAGGGAAGTATAGGAAAGTTCTCCAGACTCTCTTCACAACAGGTAGGGCTGAACTGTATCAACAAAGCCAAGCACAGTCATCAAAGGGAATGGAGCTGACAAGGTCTGATGGCTGCCTGCCACCCCAATCACCTTTCCCCGTTAAGGTAACACAGCATGGCCTCCCTACAGACTTATTGATTTTTAGGAGCTGCCCTTTTTTATTAACTCTTTTTTATTGGCTCTGGGCTTCTGCTCTCATTCTCAACAAGCCCAAATTAGCAAAAATAATGCCGGTAGTGGCTTAGAGAACACGTCACCGCAGCTGGGAAAGATGCATCTTCATTGGAAAGCAGGAGCACACAGCAAACCACGGGAAGCTGTCTCTGGCCACGTATACTTCTTACCTTCAGCACATCTGTTGGATTGGCAAGCGCAGAGGAGATCACCCCTGAAACCACTCCACAGATTACATTGATTAACAACGTTTCATCTGCAACCAAGAAAAGAAAGTCACACTCTGAAGATAAAGAGAGGTGTACAGATTGTACTGAACAAGCAAGAAGCTCTGGAGAGAACAGAAAAGGTAAGTTCTCAAATCACATGGTGAAGCTGCACAAGCAGAAACTGACAACTTATAACCACAGACCTATCCCCACAACTGCCTCAGCTGCCAGAGATAGAAAGTAGAAGCTGAAACAGCAACACGCTGTCAGAGAGAAGCAGGTCTGACTGATAATTCTAGCTGATCAGACAAGGAAAAGACCTCTACACATGAAAAATCTGAACAATTATCTGAGATTTCAGTGCCCAGGGACACATTTCTCACAGTAGAGAACGGCAAGACAGAGGTAGACAAAGTGGGGCAACTAAACATTTCTGAAGGCAACCTGATACAAATTAGTTTTAACCTGGAGCACCAGCTGGCCACATTCTGAATACGTGGCCACCTTCAGAGAACAGAGAACAGGTGACCCAGGCAGAGAAAGTTAGATGCAATTAGTCCCAGAGGAGGAAAAAAATGTATCTAAGACTTCCAGGCCCAGTATTAGAGTGATAGTTATGTTGGAAGAAGGTATGGCCCTTTGCTGGTACTGACCACCGCACTTTCCAGAGGAGACCAGGCCACTGGCTGCCCCAGGCCTGTAGGAAGACAAATATTCAAACAACAGTACTCACAACTGGAAATGCTGCAACAGCAAGTGAGGGGAGATGTGCAGCCCAGTGTATGTGTGTAGAGCCATACACAGGAAGAGGCTGGGTTGGTTTGTTTGTTTGTTTGTTTTTTGGGGGGGGCTCTGAAACCACAAAACAGAGATAAAGGCTGGGGAAAGTAAAGATCTGTCTGGAGGGGCAGGTGTTTAGCTTAGGGATCATTTCTGTGACTGTGGGCAGTGCCAAGCACAGCGAGACCCAAATCTATATTGAAACCTGTGCTTGCTGTTATTATACAAACGAAACACGCAGTAGAAAACAAAAACAGTTCCATTTCTTTGACAATTTGTAGCTGGGAAAGGTGGCAGAGAAAGGAACGAGCCAGACCACACCGAACAGAAAGCACAATGCTTCGTGCTGCACCTCCTGCGAGAAGAGCCGTGCCCGACACCGACCTTCCAAGCGATCCACGAACAGCCGCTTCAGGCTCTGGTAAATGCCGATCTTGATGGTGCCGTAGGACGCCTGCCTCAGCAGCGCAGGGGCGATCCTGAGCGGGGGAACAAACGAGACCCGGCTGAGCCCTGCCCCGGCAGGCCCCACACGCAGGTAACCCCCCGTCGGTCCCGGCCCGTCAGAGGCTGGGCTCGTGCCCCTACCGCCCCGTAGCGCCTCCGATAACCACGATCCCGCCCCCCCCGGGGCCGCCCCCACGGCCCCCGCGGCGCCCAGCGGCAGCCGCCGCCCCGGTCCCCCCGGTCCCCCCCGGGAGCGGCTCCGCGAGCAGGGCAGGCCCGGGCGGGCCGGGGCCCCGGCGCTTACCCCGAATAGAGGGCGCGGCCGCCTTCCTCACGGCAGATGCGGAACAGGGCATGGAACATGCCGCGGTAGCGCACCTCGCGGAACCGCGCGTCGGAGCTCTGCCCCTGCACCTGCAGCCGCGTCTTGGTCAGGTCCACGGGGAACGTGCCTGCGGGGAGAGCGCCCGTCAGAGAGCCGGTACCGGCACCGCCGGGCACCGCCCCGCCGCGCCCCGCCCCGCCTCACCGAACTCGGCCACGATGGAGGCGAGCCCGCCGTACACGAAGGGTTTCCAGCTCAGCGCGGACATGGCATGTTGGGCCGCGGGCCGCCCCGCCGCCGGAACCGGAGCCGAGAGCAGAACGGGAACCGCCCCGACGCGGGCGGCGCGCGCAGCCGGCGGCCAGCGCCCCCTGCCGGAGCACCGGGGGCGGCACCGGGCTGAGGCCGCGGCTCCGTCCCCCCCCGTATCTCCCCCACCGGGGGGGCCCGGCCCCTACCGCGCACCCCCCCGGAGCCGTCCCCTCTTCCCTGCACGCCGCCGTCCGCCTCAGGGGCCTCGGGCCGCTGTTTTCAGCCGCCACCTTTCAGGCCTCCTTTCAGCCCTCGGCTGTGGAGAGCCCTGTGTCAAACCCCCAGTGAGCACCTCCGACCTGCTGCTCCGGAGGCGCTGCGGCTAGCTGACTGCTTGGAACCATTGCAGGTCTTACCATCCCACATAATTTAATGTAGCAAGCAGTCTTTTAGCTGTATCTGGTTGGTACAAGATGTCCCTTCCTGCACTCTCCCCATTCCCATGCCAGTTGCCTTTGGTGTTCAGGTCAAGTCAGCCTGAACACGGCGTGACAAACAAAAGCACGCCTTGTACACCAGGACACGACAGTGCTGCTTCAGTTCTCTCTTCTGGTTAACAGATTAGTTTTATTAAGAAGAGTTTTTAAAAAACAAACACGAAAAGGCACCCTAACTCAACAGCACGCCTCTTGGGATTCATCACATAAGGAAGATACGCTGGATGCACCCGGGACACACAGGCATCGTGTCAGGCCTGCAGGCACCCAGCGCCTCTCACTGCAGACGGGGAATGCTCCCACCAGGATGGCACCGGGCGGTCTGGAGAACAGCACCCTGCCACCCTCAGCAACCACCTTCGCTCTGCAGGGCGCAGCCTGCCACACCTGTGTGCCTGCCAGCACAGACAGCAAGGAGACCCCTGCCCAAGAAGTGAAATGACAGACAACGTCGAAGCAGTGGGAGGTGAATGGACCAGCTCTGGTACCCACAGAGGTGTCAGGAAACCCTGTGCAGGTTTTTGTCTAGGCTCAAGGAGCACAGCTGTCTCAGTGGGAGCAGCCACGGCCATAGGCGGTGCTCACATGAGAGCTCAGTAGTGGCTGGAATCTCTGGTGGAACCCCGCTCCCTGTGCCTGGGATGGGGCTCTCTGGTGCTACTGTCCCGCTGGTCCCTGGACCTGGTCCCCTCAGGCCACTCTTCTCGCCTGCTGCTGTGCCTTTCACTCTTCCTGCCAGTCTCTTCTCTCTCTTCCCGCAAACTGTTTTGTCCCCTGTGTTCCTGGGAGCTCTTTTCCCCTCTTCTCTCCGACGGCCTCTGATGCCTCTGCTCTTCCTCTTCTCGTTGCATCCTGCTCGCATGTTTCCTCTCAGACCCATTCCAGGACTGCTGACTCCCACTGGCATACCGGTCATAGGCAGGATCTTCCTTCTCCTTTTTAATCTTGATTCGAGGATGTGCCTCCTCAGCAGGCAGTGCCCTCTTCACAGACTGCGAGCTCTGCTTTTGCCCTTCTTGTCTACTCTTCTCTTTATCTGAAACAAAAGGTTCATCTTTAGGAGTGGACAGTCCTGCAAGCATTATCAGCTCCTCAAACTCTGCTACCTAGCACCACAGCATCTTTCCAGCTTCACTCCTGTTCCGAGTTCCTCCCATCCTTGGCCCAAGCTTCATACTTCGCAGCCTCTTTACCCCCCAGAGATCCTATTCTATTGCCAGATGTGACACTTATCTTCTCCAGTGAGTCACCCTAAGTCCTTAACATTTGTCACCTTGTGTTATCCCCAGCTAGGCTGTTCTCATGAATTTGAGCACTTTTTGCAACGCTTAGCACCTGCCGTAAACTCTGTTTTCTAAGCAATGCACACACAAGAATGTCACTGGATCTGGAGAATTTCCAGAGCTGACAATGATTCTCTTCCCTCTTCACTCCCCTTTGCCTCTCTCATCTTTGTGCATCTCTTCAGCTCTGTGCAGTGACATCTTGTCTCCAGCTTTGGTTTTGTGCTTTTTTTCTTTCCTCCAGCCCACTTTTCTCAAACTAGGACTCTAGCTGGCTTATGCCACCCTCTCCCCCATGCTAAGGCCCCATCCCGTGTCCTCAATCTCCGCAACACAGTACTGAACTACTGTATTAATAGGGGAATAGGCATGTGTTAAAGACAGTTCTCAAACCCAGATGACATAACTGCCTGTCACAGAGACAGCTCAGGTGTGTGACAGAAGCTTCCTCTGCAAACTGCAAGCACCAGGCTGATTTCAGAATAACTGACACCCCCACCCCACGCCAATGTCACCATGCCAAATCAGCTCATCCTGGAAGCTAGAAGCCACTTCAGGCCAGAAGCCATTTCAGACACCTATCCCTGCTGTTCCCACTGATGCTGCTTCCACGACCTAAGGGCCCTGGAGACCGATGCAGTCCCATCCATCCACAGTAAAGACTGGCAGGAACGTTTCACCTTTTTGCTTTTTTGCTGGCACATCATCATCTTCTGACAAAGAATCAGACGAAGTATGAGGTGGCGTTTTAACTCCACAGCCCTTTGCGTGGAGAGCTTTTGTAACCTCGTCTAAATCATCAGAGTCCTTGGGAGGCCGATAGTTGGCCACGTGGTCCACTCGGATCGTCCTTCCTTTGATCTGCAACAGGAGTCACGTAGTTAGCAAAGCCGCAGACCCTGTGCTCTGTGGGACACCAGACACGGCCAGCTCAAAGCCACGCGTCAGGAGTAACCGTGGTCACAGGCGGCTTCACTCACCTTGATTCCATTGAAGTTGTCAACAGCGAGAATGGTGCTCCTCTGGTCTTCATAGCACAGGAAGCAAAAGCCTTTGGACTTCCCGGTCTTCTTGTCCCGCACCAGATTGATGTTCACCACCTCCCCGTACCTGAAACACACCGTGAGCGCCCCGAGCAGCCGCAGAGGCGGCCCCCATCGCGGCGGGGCTGCGACACTTACTGTGAGAACACGCAGATGACATCCCCCTCCGTCAGCTCGTAGGGCAGCCCACCTGCGGGGAGAGCGGCGGCGCTGCGGCACCGGGCCGGGACCGGGGCCGGGGCCCGTGACCGGGCGCACCGGGCGCGCAGCCCCTCACGGGACGGAGGGAGCGCGGCCGCCGCCCCCTCCTCACCCCCCCGCACGTACCGATGAAGACCCAGGCGCTGTCCTTGTACTCGGCGTGCCACGACACCGCCTCCTGCACGCCCAGCTCCGCCTCCCGCGCGTTCAGCTCGTTGATCAGCTTCACCTTCGTCAGCGGGCTGGGGGCGAGGGCACCGTGAGCACCGGGGGCACCCGGCCTTTCCCCCCCCCCCTCCCCGCCCGGTCCCCACAACCTACTTCATGGCGGCAGCGGGGCGCTCGAGCCCGCCCACCCCCGCGCATGCGCGCTCCCGCGGGCCGCGCCGGGCCGTTCCGGGCCGTGCCGCGCAAAGCAAGAGGCGGGGGCGGTGCAGCCTCACAGACTTTATTGGTAACAGCGGGCAGGGCCGCCCGGCTCAGCACGGACAGGCGCTTTTACCGTTGGCGTCGCGCATCAGCTCCAGCCGGTGCGCCCGGCCCGGCCGCCTCTCCACATCGCGGTAGAGCAGCGATTTCTGCGCCTTGAGCCGGCAGGCCAGGCACATGAAGATGGACTCCACGTTCTGGCTCTCCTTAGGGTCCTTGGCTGAGGTCTCGAACAAAAGCATGTTGTGAGCGTCAGCGAACTTCAGGGCCATGCTGGACGGCACCTGGATCAGGTCCTTTAAGTCACACTTGTTCCCAACGAGCACCTTGGGGACAAGGGGGGGCACCGCGTGCCCGTTGCACTCCTCGATCCACATCTTGAGGTTGGTGAAGGAGGTCATCTTCGTGACGTCGTAAACGAAGACGACGGCATGCACGTTACGGTAGTAGTGCTCTACCATGCTCTTCCGAAACCTCTCCTGGCCAGCTGTGTCCCACACTTGCACCTAGGAAGCAAAGCACAGTGTTCCTGAGGCACAGAAAGATAAGAGGCTACCAGAGCAGCGAGTGCCCACGCTGCGGCAGGGCCTGCTGCTTCACGAGTGCGTTGGTTTGTTGCACTTGCTGCAGAAAGATGGCAGGAGGGCTTCACTGAGCCATGCCCAGGGCAGCACTGAGCCATGCCCAGGACACAGGCAAGGCCAGCAACACTGGGAGGGGCAAGTCCTTATCTAGATGAAGGGTGATTGTTGCATGAGTTACATAGGTTTTGGGGCATGTGCGGACAGTGTCCAAGGCTGTATATGACAGTGCATATGCTTGTGTAATTCAAACAGTAAGCCTAGCTCATCTAGTAAGAGATCACATCAGCACTTCCATTCACTTTCAATGCTCTCGGACAAGTGCTAGGCTCTACACAGCATATCCCATTTCTCAGTCATTGCAAATGGTCCATTAGATTCAAAGGAACTGACAGCACCCTCTCATTGTGCTCTGAGAAAAGTCCCTGCCTGATGACTTACCTGACTGAAACGCCTTGCCAGGCAGCCCTCCTCTTCCTAATGCACTTCACCATCATCCCCACCACCAAAACAAATGCCACAAAATGCTTCTCATTTCAGGAACATTCTTGCACCAGATCAGGACATTGGCCCACCTAAATCTATGCCATAAAAAAGAACCCGACAGAATTGCAACAGTACAGAAGAGGCAGGGCAAAGAGAAGAGCAACATTCCCACATGGTGCTGTCTGGGGATGGATAAAGAGCCAAATGAGAATTTAGGATTAAAGGTTAGGATTAAAGAGCTGTTGAGTTTCCTGGAGAGCATTGGTGGCAACTTCGTGACCCGAGTGGCAGAGGAGACGAGGAGGTGCTCTGCTGGGCCTCATACCATCAAGGAAGGGCTGTCAAGGTCGAAGCCATCTCATTGACCATGAGATGGTGGAGCTCAGGATGCCAAGAGGAAGGAGTAGGGCAAAATTTGAGACCACAGTGATGAACTTTGAAAAAGAAAGACAAAAGATGGCCCCAAGAAAGCTGGCTAATATTAAATTATCTCCACCTCCAAGCTCAAGAGTAGTCCATCCCAGTGAACAGGTAGTCAGGCAAACAGGCCTAGAGGCATTGCTAGATGAGGTAAGAGCAGTGGATATTGCCTCCACACACTTTCTTTCAACAAAAGCTTTCAACACTTGTCTGCCATAAGATACTCACAGAGAAGCTGATGAAGTCTGGCTGGATGAGCAGTGAGGTGGATCAAGCACTGGCTGAGCATCCAGGCCCGGAGGGTAGCAGTCCGTGGTACAAAGTCTAGGTGGAGGCCAGTAATGAACTTAGTACTCCAGCAGTCAAAACCGTGTCCATTCCCATTCAACATTTTAATGGTGGGTGAGGAGGCAGACTGCACCCTCAATAAATTTGCAAACAACATAAAAGTGGGGTGTGTGGCTGATTCACCAGAGGGCAGTGCTGCCATCCAGAGGGATCTGGAGAAACGAGCTGACAGGAACCCTCTGAAGTTCAGCAAGGAGAGGTGCAAAGTCCTGCTCGTGGGAAGGAACAACCCCAGGACATGCTGGGGGCTGCCCATCTGGGAAGCAGCCTTGAAGAAAAGGACCTGGGGGTACGGGTGGACACCAGCTTAAACGTGAGCCAACAGTGTGCCCTTGCCACAAAGAAGGCTAACAGTGTCCTGGGCTGTGCTAGGCAAAGTATTGCCAGCAGGTTGAGGAAAGTGATCCTTCCCCTCTGTTCAGCACTGCTGAGGTGGCATCTGGAGTACCGTGTCCAGTTCTGAGTTCCTCAGTGCAAGAGAGACATGGAGATGAAAAGGGCCTTCAAAATGATAAAGAGTTTGGAACAGCTCTCATATCAGAAACTAAGAGAGCTGGGGCTGTTCAGCACGGAGAAGAGAAGGCCGAGGACATATCTCATCAGTGTTATATATATGTATATATATAAATGCTATAAATCAATGTTATAAATATGTATAAATACCCGGACAGAGGATGCAAAGAAAGCAGCCTGGCTCTTTCAGCAATGCCTAGCAACAGCTAAAGTTCCTTCTAAACCTCAGGAAGCACTTCTTTACTGTGTGGGTGACAGAGCACTGGAGCAGGTTGCCCAGAGAGGTTCTCTCTGATCTCTCTCCTTGGGGATCTTAAACAGCCATCTGGACATGGTGCCGGGCAACCTGCTTTGGGTGGTCTTCCTTAGGCAGGGGGGTTGGACCAGATGGCTTCCAGAGGTCCCTTCCAACCCACACCTTGCTCTGAGTCTGCTTCTGTAAGAACTTCTGTAAGTTGCAAGCTGGCAATTTCTAAATTAGTGTGATTTATCTGAACCACCCTGAATTGTGACAGTGCCTGCCCCACAATCTTTCAGAGAGTAAAAATGTTGGCAGCAGAGAGGTACCTTTCATTCATCTCCATGCCACTTTATCCCAGGCTGTTTAGTTCTGGGCAGAGCAGGAGCAAGAGCCCCAGGCCTCTTGTCCCCAGGGTGCTTGCTGGGAACAAGTGCGACTTAAAGGAACTGATCCCCCCTCCCCTTTTGGATGCATGGTCCTAGGAGAAGGGCAGTTTGCTGCCCTGCCTCCCAGTCCTGCTTGCTGGAGCAGAAGTAATATCCAAAGGTAGAAAGCATGGCAACATTTTCAAGCTAGTGGCCACAGAACAGCTTCATGCCAGCCTGCACTATAGGTTATAACACAGGCAGGTGTTATAAGCTGGAGGGAGCTAGGCAAGGCACTAGGGGCAGGATGGGGAATGAACACCTTTCGTCTTAAAGAGAGGAAAAAAATCATGGTCAGTTTAAAAGCACAACTGAAGGTCTTAGCCAACATTAGCTCTACACTCACTGTGATCAGTCCCTCAACTTTTGATTCTCCATCTGTCTGCAAAATAGCAGTATTGGCTCCTTCCAGAAGTCAGTCTTACACCCAGACTGCTGCTTGTGCTGATCCACATAACCGGCAGGCCAAGATCTGCTGCAAACTGTGCTTCCCAAGCTGTTTTCTACCCACTGCTTGTTGATCTGCAGATCTCCTCGGGTCTGAGCTAATGCATTTCTTTACGGTTGTGACGCGGGTCTACATACAGCAAATTAGTTCTATTTTAGTTCCCTTGAAATTGCATCCTCCGACTGCTTCCTAACATTCCTGTGCACTAACATCAGAGCTGTCAGGCCCACTGCAACCAGCTAGTGTAAGCTCCTGGCCTTCCAGCAAGCCTCTAGCCAGCCTACAACCATATGCTCTCGTGGTTTCTGTGCGAGCTGTGCTCCTGTTTCTGCACACAGCTCCTTCCTCCAGCTCCCTGCAGGTTCACCCTTTTGCTGCTTTGGTCGAGCTTCCGAAGCCGGGGGCTGGCCTGACGCTTTGAGGACCCCGTTACGCCGGATGCCTGCAGTGTTTCACTCCGAACTATTGTTTCAGCCCCCCTGCAGACTCAAGCAAACAGCATATAAATAGCAAAAAGCACTGTAGCTATTTATTAACAGCAGCGGCATGTTCAGAGGACGTCTCCACAACTGCGGGGAGGAAAAACCTTCCCGTTGCCCTCCCTCGGGATGAATGAGAACGGGAGAGCCCCGGGGGGCGTTCGGCGGGCACAGATTCGGCCCCGTGGCAAGGAGCGGGGCCGCTGCCAGCCCCCGCCGGGCGCTGCGGGTGCGGGTGCGGGTGCGGGTGAGGTGCGGGTGCCGCCGCGGCCCACCTTGATGCGCTCGCCCTCGATCTCCACCGTCTTCTCGCGGAAGTCCACGCCGATGGTGGCCTCGGTCTTGTCGGGGAAGGTGCCCCCGCAGAAGCGGAAGGTCAGGCACGTCTTGCCCACGTTGGAGTCCCCGATCACGATGATCTTGAAGATGCGGGTCTGCACGTACGGCTCCAGCGACGAGTCGGGGCCCGGCGGCCGCCCGCCGCCCGCCGCCGCCATCCCGCGCCGCCTTCACCGCCTCATGGGGCCGCCCCGCGCCGCGCCGCTCCTCACACAAAGGCTGCGGCTGCGGCGGGCGGAGCGGGATCAGGTGGTCGGTGCGGGCGGAGGGCGGCGGGCGGCGGCACCGAGCACCGGCGCCGAGGCGGCCCCGCCCCGCGCACGGGCGCCACCGAGCGTGAGGCGAGCCCGTGAGGCGAGCCCGTGAGGCGAGCCCGTGAGGC
>CM021734.1:14498057-14524505 GCA_011075105.1 Heteronetta atricapilla | reverse complement strand
GGCGAGCCCGTGAGGCGAGCCCGTGAGGCGAGCCCGTGAGGCGAGCCGCGCCGGCAGGGGACGGGGTCTCGCTGTTCCCCGTCCTCCACGGTTTCTCTGCCTGTGCCGGGATGCTCCGTGCAGAGAACCTCGAGGGAGAAGCAGCCTGCCCCGCCCTCGCCTGCCTGCGGAGCCCCACGGTGCTCTGAGGGGAGAGGGAGGGTACTGCTGCCGCCGATAACGCAGCCCAGACACCTCCAAGAGAGGTCGTAGCCGGCTAAAATTGGCCCAGCACGCAAGTCTGCTGCAGCGGGGGTACTTGGTGAGAAGTGAAGGAGCCAAAAGCTGGGACAGATTTCACACGGACATCAGCTGATCTAAGGGTTTGGCCCTTAAAGGAAATTCAGCTGATGGACTCAACAGATCCAGATGGAGCGCATCCCAGAGGTGTCGTCGGGAAACCATTTCTGACTACCCCCAGCCACTTCGGACAAGCCTAGCCAAAAACCTCCAGGGCAAAGTCAAGGGGATGCAAGGACATCACCTGTGGAGCTGCTGCTCAGCTCCCTCCCTGTGCGAGCACAGAGACAGTCACTGCTGAGAGGGCCCAAGGAAAGAGCCCTATCTCGGGGACACTTTAATCCTCCTAGAGATTCAGTCTGAACTCTAGCCTGCTCTCAGCAACTCTGCTACTGGAAGTGCTCATCGCAGCTCTGTACCAGCATCAGTCTGAATGAGAGATCGTGACCAAATAATCCCTTTCTGGACTAGATGATCATATCTGCCAATAGCCTTAGGGTCTTAAGTTAAAGGGTTGTTTCTAGCTGTCATCTGCCATCTCCGCTCCTGCAGGAGGTCTGGCATTCCTGCCATCTGTGTCCCAGCTTATTTGCCTTGCAAAGATACATGTAGGAAAGAGGGCTCTGTAATGGAGCCTCAAGGCAGAACACAGAGAGTGCCCTGTTTTAAGGGGTAAATATTTTGTCTCAACCCATTTTTATGTCCCTTAAAGTACATCAGGAAACAAAGCAGCAGTATTCAAACCCTGGGCAGTGCCTTCAGTTAATTCTCTGCTACCAACTACACTGCTTAGGTGTCCCCCCAAGCTGTTACCCCAGAAGCCTTCCTAGCTGTCAGCCCAGCTGATACAACTAGTTTGTGTGTCTGCTTCCCAGTATTAGATTTACGTGGCAAGGTTTGGGTAGTGGGGGGGCTGCAGGAGTAGCCTTTGTGAGAAGACTCCAGAAGCTGCCCTGTCAGATAAGAGCCAGCTCCAGTCATCTCCAAATGGACCCACTGCTGCCCAGAGCCAAGAGCCAGTAAGTGACATCGTTTGTGTTTCTGTGACAGCAGATTTAAAAAAGGGGAAAAAAACCTGCTGCACCACAGCAGCTGGGACAGGGAGGAGTAAGAAACAGCCCTGCAGATACCAAGGTGAGTGCAAAAAGAGGGCAGGAGGTGCTCCAGGCACTGGTGTAGATCCCCTCTGCAGCCTGTGGAGAGAGGCCCCTGCTGAGCAGGCTGTCTCCCCGGAGCCCACGGGTCCCACGTGGAGCAGATCTCCATGCTGCAGCCCATGTAGGATTCCCCCTCTGGAGCAGGTGGATGTGGCCTGGAGGAGGCCCTTGTGAGGCCCCACAAGAAGTACTGCATCCAGGTTTGGGGTCCCCAGCACAAGAAAGATGTGGACCTGTTGGAGCGAGTCCAGAGGGCTACAAAGATAATCAGAGGGTTGGAGCACCTCTTCTATGAAGAAAGGCTGAGAGCTGGAGATGTTCAGCCTGGAGAAGGCCCCAGGGAGACCTCATTGCAGCCTTTCAATACTCAACAGGGTCCTGTAAAAGGGATGGATAAGGACTCTTTAATCAAGTAGGTAATTATAGGACAAAGCGAATGGTCTTAAACTAAAAGAGGATAGATTTAGATTAGACATCAAGAGGAAGTTCTTCACTGTAATGTTAGTGAGGCACTGGAACAGGTTGCCAAGAGAAGTTGTGGATGTCCCATCCCTGGAAGTGTTCAAGGTCAGGCTGGATGGTGCCTTGGCCTACCCGATCTAGTGAGTGGCATCCCTGCCTGTGGCAGGGAGGTTGGAATTAGATGATCTTTCAGGTCCTTTCCAACTTCAGCCACTCTGTGATTCTACAAAGCGAGTGACGAGTGGCATGGACAAAGTGTTAGGGACTGACCACAGCTCCCATTCCCCTGTGCCGCTTGGGGGGAGGTAAAAGAGGGTGGTGGATGGGAGGAAGGCGTTTTTAGTTTCTCCCTGTGCCAAGTCTGTTTTGCCTGTGACAATAATTGTTGAGTGATCTCCATCTCTTTATCTCAACCCTTGAGCCCTTGTCATATTTTCTCCCCCTTTCCTTTTGAGGAGGGGGAGTGAGAGCACGGCTGTGGTGGAGCTCAGCTGCCCAGCTGAGCTAAAACCACCACACCAGTTCAGGCAGACACCTACAGCAGTCACCTATGCAGGACCAGAGAGGACAGCACAGCCCTGCTCAGTTTTGTTTTATCTAATTTGTATCACCACCAAGAGATGGGAGGGACATGCTCCAATAAAGATGACATTTTCTGGGCATTCCTGGAGGCTTTTATTTACAAAAGCTATTTGTAAGAGACTATAGCCTCTTGTTCTCTATCTGATGCTGACTTGACTTCTCGAGTCTGTGAAATAAGACGCCAGTGTCAGGTCCGAGCTGTCTCCCCTCAAAGGGACACGGCTTCCCATTGTAACGTGGAAGAAAAGTCAAATTTGAGAGACATCTCTCTTCTGGCTCAACAGCCAGCCTGGAAAGCAACTTGTCGGCAGTGCATGGGATCACTGGCTGCAGGAGAGTCCCAAAGACCCGCAGGCATTCCAGCGTAACGTGGATGATGGTGTCAAGCCAGAGCTTCTCAGCGGGGTGATTTCTGTTAAGCTTCCAAGGCTTGTGTCTCTGGAAGAAACCATTGGTCTGCCTTACACACAGGGTTATACATTCTAAAGCCTTGTAGATCTGGAAATCTTCAAAATAACTAGCCACCTGAAGAGGCAGGGAAGCCACAGACACCACAAACTCATAGTCTTCAGCAGAAGCCCTACCCAAGGCTTTTGTCTCCCTGTAATCCAAGACCTTTGGAAAACAAGACTCTGAGAAATAAGGGTAAGTGTTGCTGGGGTTAATGCTAAGGGCTGTTGACCGATTCAGAAGTCCCCCAAGCGCATCTGCCAGTTCTGAATTCAGTACCTTAACGACCTTCTCATCATAATAGTCACAATCCCGCTCAGGTACACCCTGCCTTAGCAGGAAGTACCGAAATCCATCTACCGTGTACCGTCCAATACAAGCAAAAGGGTCGATCACGTTGCCCAGGCTTTTGGACATCTTCTGCCCACGGACAGTCCAGTGGGAGTGCACAAGTATTTGCTCGGGGGGTGGCAGCCCTGCTGCCATCAGCAGCGCTGGCCAGTAGACAGCATGGAACTTGAGGATGTCCTTGCCCACGACGTGGCGCGCAGCAGGCCACCACTCACTGTGCGTCTCAGGGTAGCCCATGACACTCAGATAGTTCACTAAGGCATCTACCCACACGTAAATAGTTTGCGTTGAGTCACCGGGGACAGGGATACCCCACTGCAACCGGCTTCTCTCACGAGAGACAGACAAGTCCGGCAAGTCATCTCCCAGCCAGCGAAGGACACGCTGGTAGAAAGGGTCGGGTGAAACGGCACGGGGGTTGTCACAGAGCCACTTCTGCAATGGGTCCCGGAATGCAGAGAGCCTGAACATGTAGTTCTCCTCTTTGGTCCAGTGCACCTGAGAACACAGGAGAGAAAAGAATTACAGTCCAAATACTCTGCAAATGGTCTTACAATTAGCACACAGCACTCTCAGCATGGATTTTGTCACATGCTCCCTTTGTATTTGGGTGTGCTCCCCACCACGTAAAGCCCTGGTATAGTTCTATTCCTCGAGAGACCTCCTCTCCAAAGACACCACCTCCCTAGGTTCCCCAGAGCAACACCCAAGAACCAAGGCACTTGGGATGGCTCAGCACTTGCTTTGAAGGATCCTCGTGCCCCCAGGGAAGGAATACCTTAGCCGGGTTTGTGTGTCATCAGGCAAGAATAATGGAGACAAGAATACACTTTCTTAGAAATGCAGTTTTGTGATTACGGTAGAAAATCATAAAAAGGCAAAACAACATTGCTAATTACTGCCTTATTAACAACCCTGGTGGGTGTCCTTGCTTTTCTCCTAGGTGCTTCAATTCTTTTTCCTCCATTTAAGATTTAATGCATTTTAGTTGCCAACTTTAGCTTATAATTATGTTTAAGTATTGACAGCTCTTCTCTCACACATTTAAATTCATAATGTGACACAGCTGAAACAATGAAAACTCTGTGGGTACATAAGATACAAGTGAATTGTGTAAAGATACTCGAGAGATCTGTGGAAAGATCAAGAATTCTTACTTATTAAAGCTGACTAAGGCTCTAAAATAAGACAGCATCAGGCAGGAGAGTTTACTTTTCTAGCACTGAACCCAATGATTTCTGGCTGGGCCAGAAAGTGCCTCTCAGTACAACCAGTAAAGAACACACCACATCTCACATTGAGAGACTAAGGAATAATTAGACTTAGTGGCATGTTGCACTTCAGTTTACCTAATTTCAGTCTGTAGCTGATGCTACTTTTGCTTACTTGATTAAAAGGTTACCCCAAAAGACATATTATTCCCTGCATGAATCACAGACAAGTTACACAAACTTTTTTTTTTTTAAAAAAAATCTGAATTCTTTATGACTTTCCATAGGCTTCTTCAGTTCTGGGGCATCAGCTCTCAGCACTGTCCAGTAGCACTGTACACAGAGCTGATATACCACGTCACCTTGCATCCAGCCCTGGTCTTAGGAGCATGAGGTAGTTCAGGAAGCCTCTAGTTCAGCCTCCTGCTTACAGCAGTCACCTACACATCCTGAAAACCTCCGTGGATGGAGGCCACAGAACCTTCCTGGGCAGCCTGTTCTACTGTCCTCATGGGGAAAAAGACTCTTAAATCCAGACTGAACCTCTTGTTTCAGCCCATGACCATTCTCTCCCACCCTCCTGTCACGTATCACTGGAAGAACCTGGCTCCGTTTTCTTGATGATCTCTTTATAGGTACAGGGAGCTTCAGGGAGCTTGTTCTCAGGGTATGGAAGCCTGCTGCCTGTATTTTAGATCTAAAGAATTATTTATTTGCCTGAAAACTCATTCTCCCTGGCCCCAACTACATGAGGCGCTTTAACAAGAGATTATTTCATTAACATACTCATTTCTGTGTGAACCAATGCTCACGTGCCCCAGTCTAGTACAAATAACAGAGGAGCATAACCTCTCCTTAGCTCTGAAGCATGATTATCTGCCACAATCGTATTAAGTTACGTAACTCCTGATACCTTATAGAAATTGCAGAGGCAGAGACACTCTGGGTCAGGTCCCATACTCCCGGTTGCACCATTCAATTGTGAGACTAGACCACAGGCTGATAACGTTATTGTGTTTTATGTAGGTCCAAAACCCGTGTAATGACACATGACTGATGAAAAATATCTAGATGCCGAATGAAACTGCCTCACCAACTAGGTCAAGTGAAATTCCGGGCACCCAACAAACAGCTCAGTTATAAACAGCTTTATCCTTCTTTACATCTAATGTCTTTCATCACTGCTTTAAAATACTGTTTCCAAGCCAATGGTCTGTGAAGCTCAGCAGCGGGTGTATCCTTTCCCCGCCACATGGCTGAAATTGAAAATCCACTTGGGGTTTGGGATCCCATTGGCATCTCTCCCTTACACAGCCATACACAGCAGAAAGTCATTCTTTGAAGCATAGGCACATCTCAACTGACATGAATTACAAAGCCTACAGGAAGCACTAAACATCCCCAGATTTTCCTAGAACAAAGTATCAGACAGCTATTCAGTGCTTATGCAGACGTGCTACAGTTACCTCATGGCCAGTCTCCAAAGACACCTTGTAGGTGCGCCCCTGGGTGTCCGTACGCTCGGCGAGTTGGCTCTCAGGCAGGAAGCACTCATCTGGAGTGCAGTACCAGCCCTCGTAAGACCCTTTGTAGAGCGCACCGTGCTGCTGCAGGGCAGCCCAAAAATGACACACAGCTCGCTGGTGGCGGGGCTCGCTGGTGCGGATGAAGTCCGTGAAGGAGACGGCTGCCTGGGTCAAGGCCTGGCGGAACAGAGCCGAAACCCGGGCGCAGAGCTCCGGAGGCGATGTTCCTGCCGCAGCAGCAGCCTGCTGGATCTTCAGCCCGTGCTCGTCGGTACCTGAAACGCCAGAGAGACATGAGCGAGCGCCACAGGGCTCGTGGGGAGGAGACGGGGGCCTCTTGAGGGGACACGGGGGCCCGGAGCAGTCCCACAGGCACGGCGGCGTGGGTCAGCCCTGAAGCTGGGTCTCAGGGCCCGGGTCAGGCCCGGGAACACCGGGGGGAGCCGCGGCGACCGGGCACCTCTGGGGGAGCACCATGAGGAGCGCCGGGGAAGCCGGCAGAGCCGGGACCGAGCCCGGGACGAGCCCAGGAGCGAGAGGGAAGGGCCGGGGCTCACCTGTGGAGAGCCGGCCGGGGCCGGCGCCGCGAAGCGCTCGGTGGCGGTGCAGCGCGTCGGCCAGCAGCGCGGAGTAGAGGTGCCCGAGGTGCGGAGGCCCGTTGGCGTAGAAGATGGGCGTCGAGAGCAGCAGGCGGCAGCCGGGCCCGGCGGAGGCGGCGGAGGCGGCGGAGCGGCGGCCCGGCGGCGGATGCGGGACGGGGAGGCGGCGACGGAGCGGCCGCAACATGGCGGCGGCGGCGCCACCCCAGAGACAGCGGCGGCGCGGAGCGGGCGCGCAGGAGGTGGTCGGCGGCCGCGGCCAATGGGGAGCCGGGCGGCCGCGCGTGCGCCGTGGGGGCGGCGGGGGTCGGAGCGGGTCGGAGCGGGTCGGGTCGCGGCGAGCGCCATGTTGTGCTGCCGCCTGGCCGCCCTCGGGGCGCGGCGGCCGCTGCGGCCCCTCAGCCCCGCCGCAGGTGAGCGGGGGCTGAGCTCGGGGGGAGCTGTTCCGGGAGGGGTGGGAGGGAGGGCGGTGCCGCTTCGCACTGCTGCGCCGGGAGGCATTAAGAAGAAAAGGTTTTGCGGCGGTGGAAGCGGGGCGAGGCGTCCCTCTCCCCTCCCGCGGCAGCCGAACTGGCTGCTCGGTTCCGCTGCCAGCCCCGTCAGAGAAGGGCTGGAGGTGAAACACGGCGTGGTGCCGGAGCCGTGAGCTGCGCCTGTGGTGCTGCTGTGTGCCAAGGGAGCTGCTGAGGTGCGTTAGTTCCCGAAGGCTGTTTCAGGAAACCATGGCTTAGATGGAGTTCATTTGCTTGTGTCCATTTGGATTCTTATAACCTTGTTCTGGCTCTGTCTCGCTAATATATGCAAAGAAGTCAAGCGGGTATAGCAATTTGTGCGTTATGAGTGTTGAAGCAGGCAGAAGTCACTTTCTGTGCCGGGGGGAAGGTGTTGTGCAGAGAAGCCCAGGCACAGCTGGCCTGCGGCGTTATAAGCACTGCTTAGAGCTGCCACGGTGATGCTGGTAGTGATCTAATGGAGATAACTGGAGTTTAACCTCAAAATGGTACGTAGCTGTTCAAGTACACGTGCTCTTTGTCTTGCTTGCAAGGTTTACTGCTCTTCCTTTGAATTGGCAACCCCTTGCTGCTGCCTTTCATTGGGGATGCCTTTGCTATCAGCAAAAGCCTCTTCCTGGTGGTACTGTTTCTCAGGGGAATAGAAAACTCTGGTGGCAAATAGACTTTTTGTTGGTATAACCATACCTGCCGATTGTCCTAACTTGGTTATGTTAGCCTCTACTTGCACGGGTTGGAGAACCAGCTGGATGGCAGAGCTCAGAGGGTTGTGGTCAGCAGCGCTGAGTCTATCTAGTTGGAGGCCTCTAGCAGCGGGCGGTGCCCCCAGCGGGCGGTACTGGGCCCAGTCCTGTTCAACTTATCCATCAGTGACCTGCATGATGGAACAAAGCACGCCCTCAGCAGGTTTGCAGATGACACTAAACTGTGAGGAGTGTCCGATACACTGTGGGCTGTGCTGCCAACCAGAGGGACCTGGGCAGGCTGAAGCGTTGGGCAGCGAGGAACCTCATGAAACTCAATAAAGGCAAGTGCTGAGTCCTGCATCTACAGCAGAATAACCCCTGCACCTGCACCTAAGCAAAATAACCAGTACAGGTTGGGAGCTGACCTGTTGGAAAGCAGCCCTGCGGGGAAGGACCTGGGAGTCCCCGTGGACAGCACGTTACCCGTGAGCCAGCACCGTGCCCTCGTGGCCAAGGAGGCCAATGGTCTCCTGGGGTGCATTCAGAAGAGTGTTGTGAGCAGGCCAAGGGAGGGGATCCTGCCCATCTCTCCAGCCCTGGCGAGGCCTTACCTGGAGTCCTGTGTCCAGTTCTGGGCTCCCCAGTACCAGAGGGACATGGAGCTCCTGGAGCGAGTCCAGCGGAGGGCTACGAAGATGATGAGGGGACTGGAGCAATACGAGGAGAGGCCGAGAGAGCTGTGCCTGTTTAGCTTGGAGAAGAGAAGACGGAGAGGGGATCTGATAAGTGTGTGCAAGTACCTGAAGGGAGGGTGTCAAGAGGGTGGGCCAGACTCTTCTCAGTGGAGCCCAGCGAGAGGACAAGACACAATGGGTACAAACTGAAACGCAGCACGTTCTGGCTGAATATGAGAAAATGATTCTTTAGACCAGCATCAGCCTCTGACAGAAGAGGCCTAGAGCAGGGAGTAAGAACAGTAAATGTGCACAATATGCACAACTCTCTGATGTACTCTCCCAGTGATACGTGGCTGGAAGGCTCCTTCAGCAGGAGGTGGTCCATTGATCTTCACTGTAGATGGTCTTGCAATTAATTTGTTTGTAGTGGTTTTTGATCTTGCTTGTATTTTTGGTATCCACAGGTGCCTGGAGCAGTCTTGTAGTCATTAGTTGTGGAATAGAATAATTCACTGCAGTGCTGGGATACTGTGCTTTACAAACAAATAGCTTATTTACTTGTTTTCAGGAATGACTTGGTCTCTAATTTTAAAACATAACTCTGTATTGACAATCGTTTTGTGTTTTTGTCTAATAAATTGTATTCCTTAGGCAACTTGTTGCAGCGCTGGAATGTTCCCATAGGACTACAGATGAGCAGACAAGTGGCTAGCTCTGATGTGCCTGGGGGCAAAGGCAGTAGTTCTGTTTTAGCCCTTATTATGGGCTTGTCAACGTTAGGAGCGGGTGTATATGTAAGTAGAAAGGTGGTTCATAGAAAAAAGCTATGCTTTCCTATCAAGTGCTTGTTGTATTTCAGCTAACTTTCCTTAGCTTTTTGTCTTTCTAGCTATTTCTTCCTTTGGACAACTTGATAGAGGGGAGCTAACTGAACTATCTGGAAATTAACTTACATTTTTTTGGTGGTGGTGGTACTTTTGTATTTTTTTTTAACTATAAAGGCACACATTGTTATTAACCACAGCTCTGTCTGTTGTCTTATATGTGACAGTAGCATATGGTTCTGTGAGAATTTTGTGGTATATGCTACTAATACCAAAACAAACCTTTATTTGACAGATTTCAATTCAGAACATCAGTGTTTAGCTTGTGTAAGTACACCAAATCAGCCCAATGTTGAGAAGCACACGTGTATGTCTGACTCAAAGATTCAAAAGAGTAAACCTTTCCAGTCTAACCTAGACAGTAAAACACATTCTCAGCTGAAGAGTAAAAGCATTACCTAGAAGGGGACAGGCCCTAAGATTACATCGTACAAATCTTTAAGATTTTTTTTTCTCTTTGACGATCATATTTATTTAAAAGTTATGAGTTGTGATTTTTCTCCTAATTAAACTTTTTCCCATGCAGAAGACTTCTGAGAAATAAATAAAATTTCAAAACAGTGCATGGAGGAAAAGTATGTTTTCCCATTAAATATTGTTTCATGTGCCCTTATTGTCCTTTTGTACTTCTTCCATCTGCCAGCTCTGAGTAGCAGCAGCAGTCTTGCCTGAGCTGAAGACAGCAGCTATAGGAAAAACTAATTTAAGAAGCCATTTAAATTTCTTGATGGACTTGAAAGGAGAAGAAGCTTTGCTCTGTCATTCAGGAGGAGATTCAACTCTGAGTGTGAAAAGCTTCTTTGTGAAATAGAACAGCATTTTAGTGGTGTGAACATCTGTAGTTACTGTCTAGCAGGAAAGAAGATGGTGGTCAAAATTCTGGAGAAGGGCCAGAAACCATGGGCAGCTGTGATCTGTCACTGTGTGTGTGTGCATATATATATGTACACATTTAATTTAAACTTAATTTAAACTTCACTCGTTGTCTGCTAAAAGCTAAAAAAGCAAAATCTTTGTTACTAGTAATAAGGAAAACATTATTAGATAGTCTTGAGAGACCTGTGTGTTCCCAGCTCCCTCCCCTAGTCCACAATGGAAAATTAGTGCTTCATCTGAGCCAACTTTTTGTTTTGAACATGAAAGATGACTTAATTATTTAAGAGGTCTTTATCTTCTGAGTCCTAAATTGTAAGTATACGTACTTCTACCTGTAGCACCAATGTTTCTTTTTTTTTTTTTTTTTTGCTTTTCTGTTTATTTTTTGACAAACAAGGTAATTGAAAACATACTCTCTTTCTCCCAAGATCTGTTTAATCAAGAGTTCTTCTTAATACTCAGCACTTTCCCTCTCTTTTCTCTCATTGCCTGTCTTCACCTACAGTTTTGCAGTGTCATCATCTAAGATATCCTTCTAGATCACTAATGTCTTCAGGTGTTCCTGGCAAAGCTGGCAGCAACCTACTGTTCTACTTAATTGTAGGAGGAACAGTCACAGGGGCAGGAGCTTATGTAAGATGCTTGAATAAATGTGTTTTTATTGGGTGAGCGGGTGGAGGGAGGGTACCTTAATGCCATACCAAGTTAGTTATTTACTTCAGATAAGCCATCCTTGTGCTCCCTGGCCTCAAATAATTTCAAGGGACATTGACAACTAATTTTACAGTTTTAATATTGTCAAATAATGTAGTTCTTAGGGGAAAAGTTGCCTTACAATAAACTTTTCTACATTTAACAATCCAAAACAAAAGTTTACAGGTGCGGGAAGCAGAATGATGCCTTAATTCTGTAATGTGTACAAGGTATTTTCTTATCTGTCTCTAGGTGTACAAAACATTGAAAGAAAACAAAGAGCGATTCACCAGCCGTGTCACAACGATAACAACACGATCCCAAGAAAGTGCATCGTCTCCTTCTGGTGGGTACTAGCTTGTTATTTCTACGTTCAGATTTATTTTTCATAAGCTCTGAACTTGAGACTCCTAAAACAAACAGAACAGAGCCCTTCTCAAACACAGATTAGCATAAGCTGTACCTTCACAGCATTGATGCTCCTAGGTGCATTCTGTTTGTTGCTGTTGTTGTGAATTCATTTGTCTTCCCAGCATGGGATGTGGTGCTAGCTTTCCCTAATGCAGAACAAGCTTTGATTTTACAGATGAAGTATCCTTACACACATCCTTTCAGATAAAAGCAGTGTGTCTCTTGGGGTTTCTTTCCGCAGTTTATGCCTTCTGTGATAAAAGGAGAAAAGGTCCTGCTTTGGCTTTTCACCCTTACCTGGTCTGGCAAAGACATTCCAAGGGAACAGTATGGTCTGCCAACACTAAATCCTCAGTGCTGTGCCATGTCCCTGTTCCATGCATCGTAGGCTGGGGAAGCAAGGAGTACCATGCTTGGGCCATGTGTAAATGGAGGAATCTTGACAATTAGTGTGGGCTGTGTGGCCCACAGGTTACTTCTTGAAGGTCTTTTGTAGTGTATGAGATCTCAAGCTGCACTGTCTAAGCTGTTGGGCCAAAGAATGGTGTATTTCATAGTAAGAGTGGCTTTAGGTCATAGAAAATAAGATGTTCTATGTCACTTGATTATGAAATCAACAAATTATCCTGGAAACAGGACAGCAAAGTAATTGCTTTGGTCTGAAGAAGAGGATAAAACATGTTTATCAGAGTTGAGGCTGGAAAAGAGAGTGAGAGGTTAGATGTTGAAGCAGAGATCTGGTAAGTCAATGTTTCTGGAGTCTCTGCCGCTTTATGATGAAGAATCTGTTAGTAACATGGTCTTCTTGAAGCAGCTCTGAACTACAGCTTCCTATCCTTGTGAGACTGTGTTTTGCTGCATTAAGTCAGTGTCTTTTTTTTTTCACATACAGGTGCTGCTTCTCGGGGCTCAGCAGGTGAGGTCTTAATGGTAATATTTGACTTATTCCTCCATACAATTTAACTGCATTTTGTTTAGAAACAGTACCTGCGTGTGAGAGGAATTGTGTTCTGGTAGGAACTGAAAAGCTGGTCTCCTTTTGGAATGCAATTAAAGAAGAATATACCTTAGGATTTCTGGTATGGTTTTGAGAATTTTGTGTTCTTAAAAACTGTCCACTGATTGGCCAGTGCCGAGTTGTGGTCTTGATTTATGTCCATAAAGGTAATGAGGAAATATAGCTAGGTCAAACGCTCAGCAGATTGTATTTCCCAAATAATTTTGACCTTGGTTTCTGATTCAAATGGGAACCCTGTCATGTGGAACTGAGGTCTTTTCTCCTGGTGTTTTGAATACTTTTTTTGGCAGTCTCTCTTGCTAACTCAACAGATTTACCATGAAACCTGACTGTTGGATTTCTAGTACAGTATTTGGCCAAAGTAGAGGCTAAACATGTTTTTGCTATCCTGAATATAGTGTACAGAGAATGTCCTGATGATATCTGAAGCTTCTGAAATTGCACGTTCAATGCCAGAAACAAACTTTGTGGATCTTGACTTTGCAGGCTCTTCACTGAGCTGTGCAAATGTTAGCAGCGTTCTTAAATAGAGCAGTTAGTAAAATGAAGCTCTTTGGGAGTCTGCTGGACAAGCATTTAACAGTGTCCAAATGTTAGTATTTCAAACTTGTTATGTAGATCATTCTTATTCCTCCCATCTTAAACCAGCGAAAAGTCGATCTATAACAGATGAACTAAATGATGTAAGCTGTGCTGCTGGCCTGTTTTGAAACTTTCCAGTAGTCATTGAGCTCAGCTGTGCAGATCTAGCTTAGAAAAAATATTTGATAAAATATGCCAGTTTGAGTGATGCGGGGAGCCCGCTTTTAGTGAAGCAGCAGCATGGTTCATGGGGAATATATTGTGATGGAAGGGAAGGGAGGAGAACGTATTTAAAGGGCAGTCTGATGAAGGAAGTTTTTATGTGAAAGATGTGTGGTGGCGTACTCTGTTCTTTGCTGCTGGGCAGTTTTTCATTTTGTATTTGTAGTAAACTGTCTAATGTGTTACCTGCAGCTCCAGAAGCTCATCCTGAGGTCCCATCTCATGTTCCTTTCCTGCTAATTGGTGGAGGAACTGCTGCTTTTGCTGCTGCCCGGTCCATTCGGGCTCGTGACCCTGGTGCCCGGGTAAGAGATGCCCTATTTTAGAGCAGAGTCGCGTGGATGGCTGAATACCATGCTTGCTTCGGAGCGCTTGTAGTGTGTGTTGGCTTTGCCTGCATCAGTACAACTGATAAGTTTAATGACCAATTAAAGGTGCTGATTGTGTCTGAAGATCCTGCATTGCCCTATATGCGTCCACCCCTTTCCAAAGAGCTGTGGTTTTCAGATGATCCAAATGTGACGGAGACACTGCGATTCAAACAGTGGAATGGCAAGGAGAGGAGGTATGTCACTTAGGTAGCAAAGATGAAGAGTGTTTATGATGATAAAAATGTTCCTATGAGAGAGCTACCGGAGAGCTCTGAAGAACGCAGCAGCAATGCTGTTTAAACAGATCACCGAGTAGACTTTATGTTTGTCTGTGAAGAGAGCCCTGGGTTGTGCGTGGATGTGTTCATTGTCACTAGACTGGCTGAAGAAGGAACAGAGCATTGCATGTTGTGGGCAGAACCTGTGTGATATTTTGCACTGGACCATCTTGAGTTGTCCACAATAAAAGGCTGAAGGCATGTGGAAAGTGGCTTCTCAGAGATGTTGAGATATTCCAGAGTTGTCAGTTGAGCAGCAAGGATCAGACTGAAAGGTGTGGCAGTGTTGGCAGTTGTCAAGATGTGCGCTGCTTAGTACGTTGTGTTAGCTTAGTACTAAACATGACTCGAATCTGGCTGTGATTCCCTTAATCATATGCTGCTGGGAGAAATCCTGCAAAATAAGTTAATAGGGAAGGTGTGAGAGTACAGCTTCACAGTTCAGAGCTCTAGGAGCCTAGGATCCCACTGGATCCTTGTGACATTTATGATCTAAACCCTTACTGGAGTAAATACATGTACAGTGTGAATACATTAACAGTGCGAAACTGGTAGTTTTAAAAAATAAATAAATTCTGGAGCTTGTTACGGTTGCACAGAGTTGTCTTCATATCATTGGTAATTTCCAGATAGCTGGTGTCAGAGAGAAACTGGAACTCATTTGATAATTGAGCTTTTTTCAGCATATATTTCCAGCCGCCGTCATTCTATGTGCCTGCTCGCAATCTGCCTTTTGTAGAAAATGGTGGAGTAGCAGTTCTCTGTGGCAAGAAGGTGAGTACATCACTAGCTGTTGTTCTGTCATCGTACAGATCTTCCCAAGCAGAACGCATGGTCTAAGCTGAAAATTAACAGCTGTAAGCTGTTGTGGGGGACTGGCTGAGGAGAATATGAAAAAAATGTGAAAAATTTATGCACTGAATATGGGACTATCCTAATCTTAAGGACAGCATGCATGAAGCTTGAAAGCAGGAAAAGCTATGAGAAATAGTAGTTGGGAAGTTGAAGCAGGAAGGATGAGATTGGAGTATGTGCATGGGACAAGAATATATACAGCTTACAAACAAGGTGTGGCAAAATTGGAACTAGGCTGTGTATCAACTAGAAGGAGAGGTAACGAGGGTAGATTGTCATCTGCGTTGCGGATCGTAACATGAGCAAGAGCATGTTATGGACAGAGGCAGCAGAAAGGTGAAAAAAATTAATGGCGAGGCTTCTAATATATTTGTTTCCTCAATTTTCTGTATATTGCTAAAATAAGACTTCAGTGATTTCAGTCTTCTTACTGCTGAATCACTTCTAGATTCAGATCCTGGGAAGATCAGCCCAATCTGTTATTGCTGCCAAAAGAAGCTCTTTGAATTTCTCCTTCCAGTCTTCTCCCTTCCCTGCCTGCCCCGCCCTCCCCCTTCTGCCTCCCAGTAGAAAAATAGCAGCAACTTAAAGGTGGGAAAATGTTACAAGTTTTCTAATCAGTAGTCTGTGCAATTTTAACTCAAACGGATGGAATTACAGTGGGTGGAAGCCTGAGCTCTCCTGCTTGTTTAATTTTGCAGGTTGTGCATATGGATGTTAGAGGCAACATGGTGAAACTCAGTGATGGTACCCAGATATCCTATGACAAATGTCTGATTGCCACTGGTAAGGGTTTTTTGTGTGTGTTTTTTGTTCTCAATCTCCTCTTTATTCTGTGTGCTGTGTCAGGGTTTTTATTTCAGTGATGTTTACCTGGCAAGGAAGTTCCTGCCACGTGTATCAAACTCTTGGCAGAACAGTCACATGAAGGACACTCAGACTGACAAAGGTGCTGTTGGGTTTTTCACTTGCCTTGCATGAGCCAGATTCTCTGGGATGTTCAAGGTTTTACGCTGAAAATCGGTAGGAAAGGAGGAAAGGTGACTTCCCCGGCATCTGGGTAAAGGAACTCCTGTACAGCTCAACATTTTCAAATCCTGCCTGTAGCAGTAGCAAGGAGAAGCAACTCTTACCTTGGCAGAACACTGCTCTAGCATCTACCCCTAGCAGTTCTGCAGCCCTGTGTAGTTCAAGTGGAAATGTCTCCAGTTAGTTGAACGAAGTGTATAGCATTGGATTTTTATTTAATTTTCCATTGTGTTACTTGAGTCACCTGCTGCTTGCACAGGAAATCTTTCATGGTAAAAAACCAGAGCACAACAGTGAGTAGAACTTATTGTAACAGCTTGAAAAGCACAGTCCAGATTGAAGTTAGCTCTGCATTGTCTAGATAAACAGTGACAAGGCCAGCAGTCACTAGTCTTTATACCCTCCCCTTCAGGTGGTTCCCCAAGGAATCTGCCCGCCATTGAAAGAGCAGGAAAAGATGTACAGCAAAGGCTGACACTGTTCCGAAAGGTAAGCTCCAGTCTCTGCTAGTTCTGGGGTGAGGTTGAAGAAATCATAACCACTACCATGACTTTCAGCTTGTTCACTTTTCTGCTTTGGGTCTAGGACAGCCTTGCCATGGCAGCAGCAGCTTCCCTCAGTTGATAAAGCATTTGCTATGTATTCCTTTCTCTGGGTGGGTGAACAAGTTAAGAGTCTCTGACACCACTCTTGCCCTTACCTCAGGCCTGAGAGCTGTTATTGTGTTGGTTTTAGTCTCTTTCCTGTATGCCTTTGTTGTACCTTCCAAGCATTTTTAAACGCATGAGCATCATAAGCTGTATGATTTTCATCCGAAACTGCAAGTCAGTATGGACTGTAAGCATTGTGTGCCTTCAGGACAATGATCAGATGGTGTAAGTTAGGTTAGTACTCCAGCCTGACACCCCTCCTGAATAAGTGCATGCAGTATTTCTGCATCACATGAGTAAAAGGTCAGCCTTTAGTCTGAAACCGGACAGAGATTGCTCTCATACATTGAAATTTTTAGTGGAGAATGAAGTTGTGTGTTCGTGTTAGCTCTGGGATTGGCTTGGATGGTTTTCTGATGAGCTTATAAACTAATGTACATGTCTTCTTCATGGCATTTCTTCACCTTCATCCTGTGCTTTGGGAGAAAGTGAATAAAAGACGCAGAAGTTGATCGGTGGACTTTTGTTTTCACAGTAGAGATTCTTTTTATTGATAAGCTCCACGTTTATTGAAAATCTGGGGTTTAGAACAGACATACAGGTTTCTCCTCAGTCTAGTTCAGGGAATTAATGAAGAATAAGAATCACAGAATCATCTAGGTTGGAAGAGACCTCCAAGATCACCGAGTCCAACCTCTGACCTAACACTAACAAGTCCTGCAATAAACCACATCACTAAGCTCTACATCTAAACATCTTTTAAAGACCTCCAGGGATGGTGACTCAACCACTTCCCTGGGCAGCCCGTTCCAATGCCTAACAACCCTTTCAGTAAAGAAGTTCTTCCTAATATCCAATTTAAACCTCCCCTGGCACAACTTTAGCCCATTCCCCCTCGTCCTGTCACCAGGCACGTGGGAGAATAGAGCAACCCCCACCTCGCTACAGCCTCCTTTAAGGTACCTATAAGCCACGTGGAATCTTTCTGCTCTGTGCTGGACTTGCACTGTGGTCTGGTCGTTGTCAGGTTTGGTCTGATCAACTGTGGCAGAGGAAAGTTGTGTGTTGTGATCTGTGGTGTGCTTACAGTACTGTGTGTACTTTAGATCATTTGTGTCTGGAAATTTCATTCTAATTTTCTCTTGACAGCTGGGGGGGGGAACTCAGGAATCTGAGGCTGCTTGGACAGGGAAAAGCTCGCACAAAGACTGGGAAGCCAGAGGTTGTTTTTCTTTGTGTGATAGAGGAACAAGGGAAATGTGCTTCTCCTTCCCTTTTCTAAGTTGAGGAGAGAGTTACTGTTATTTCAAAGGGAGAAACTGAAGGATTTACCCTGCTGCCTTTCCTATTTGAGGATATTTGAAATGGGAATACATCTTCCAGGTGGAGGACTTCAAAAGCCTGGAGAAGATTTCAAGACAAGTCAAATCCATCACAGTTATTGGTGGTGGCTTTCTTGGCAGTGAGCTGGCTTGTGCTCTGGGAAGAAGAGGTAAGTGTGCTTCTGCAGGCAGCTTGCTTTATCTGGCACCTCTACAGAAGTGACAGACACTGAGTGCAAGCAGCCTGACATTATAAGCTTCCTTTTCATTCCACAGCTGCTGAATTTTCACACAGATTTGTGATTTGCCTGAAATAACCTTAATGCACGTGCCTTTTGTTGGCTATATGGACTAGCCTGGTTTTAAATTCTCTCATTAGCTGTCAAGCAGACCCTGACTATAACTGTTTTTATAAGGTGGGCTTTCTGGAAGCTTTGCAGACCAGTTGCAAAGTCATTCCATCCTGTAAAAAGTAATATATTTGTGCTCTCATACTAAAAGCCATTGTAAAATTACTTCAGACTGTGAGCTTTTTTTTTTTAATTGTCAAATGCCTACAGCTTTCTGAATAGACTCTTGCAGTTAATTTCTGCAGGTTTCCAATAAGAAATCGAGATGTTAAGCATTTTACTTTGAAGTTTGCTGTCTGTAAACCTAGAGTTTTCAGGTGTATGTGACAAAGTGGATGGTCACTTTT
Organism: Heteronetta atricapilla; assembly: GCA_011075105.1. NCBI lineage: Eukaryota > Metazoa > Chordata > Aves > Anseriformes > Anatidae > Heteronetta > Heteronetta atricapilla. The sequence continues at coordinate 14,506,125 of CM021734.1, read as the reverse complement.
TGATTCCTATGGAAAATCTGGGAGCCAGAACTCCCAGTTTTGGAAACCTCTGCCAAGCTCCTTGTGGAAAGCAAAGTGGTTTTTGTCCTGAAACCTGTGCTACTGGTCTTCATTGATGAGATGTAAGAAGTCTGATCTTTGCTTTCCTCTCAGCACGAACCAGAGGCCTGGAGGTAATTCAGCTGTTTCCAGAAAATGGCAATATGGGCAAAGTCTTGCCTGAGTACCTGAGCAACTGGACCACAGAGAAAGTCAGAAGAGGTAAAGCCATGCTTTAGTGCTCCTCCTCTGCAAGTGGCTGAGCTGTGATGTTTAGATCAGTGGCTGTTGTGTAACTCTTCTTTGTACAACACAGATCTCTGCTTGTTTAGCCTGTGGAGTCTCAGGAAAACTGGATCCCTTGCAAGGTGGCCCAAGTGCAGAACAAAACAAGTTGCGGTTCAGGCTTGCCCTTGAGCAATTTGGTTAGCACAGGGCTGCCAGAGCTCTCGCTTCTTAGTCATTCCTCTGGAAAGGCCAAACAAATATGCATGATGATGCCAGTGATACATCTGGAATATCACTACACAGAATGATCCCTACTGCCATACAGCTTGCAAGTTCTGAGTTGCTCTAAGCCTCATATAATTTTCCTTCTTACAGCCTACTCCAGTTGGCCTAGAATTGGCCTAGAATTAGTTTGAGAAGGATTGTGTAGCCCCATGCCTTATACATACACCTTTAGTGTAGCGTTAAATTGATCTGTAAGATCTGCGATACCTTTTTTTCCATTTCCTATATGTAATGCAGAATCTATTCCTCTGGATTGGTAAGTAGTGGGGATAGAGGAAGGAGGGAAACGGAGGCTACAGACTGCACGGCCCAGTAACTGATGCTTCTGACTTACTTTTTGTTTGTGGAAGCTTTCCTTGTCGAACCTCCGGGTCTGCCTAATTAAATGGTAATTAAATATCCTTATAGCCTGAGAACCTGTCTTAGGGAGTTCTTCTGGATGTGACTTTGTCATCACATGAGATGTACTTTCAATTGTCAGTTAAATAGTTCTTTCTGTCTTGTTGGCCAGATTTCTTTCTCCTTGTGTTTCAATAAAGATAGGTAGTCTCCCCCTTGGTTCCTAAGCTGGTTCTTGCACTGCCTCTATCTGTTTGCACTAAGAACAATTCTTCACCTGAAGATTAATTGCTGAGCAAGTAATTACATTTATTACATTTGTTTCCAGAGGGTGTTAATGTTATGCCTAACGCCGTGGTCAAGTCTGTCTCTGTCGTTGGAAATCGACTGATGATTAAACTAAAAGATGGCCGAAAGGTAAATTTAAATGCAAAGAGTGGGTAAGTTTGCAGAGAGGCCACTGAGAGAATTAGAATAATAATTATAAATTCTCAAACAGGTGGAGACTGATCATATTGTGGCTGCAGTAGGGCTGGAACCTAATGTGGAATTAGCGAAGTCTGCTGGTCTGGAGGTGGATTCTGACTTTGGAGGATTCCGGGTCAATGCAGAGCTGCAGGCACGCTCCAATATCTGGGTGGTGAGTATGTGGAGGAGTTCTCTGTCTGCTGGTTAAGCTGATGCAGTCTAAATACACAGAACTGTGGGGTCTGACGTACCTCAATTAAGTGAATAAGGCAAGTTAATGAGTCCACTTGTAGCGCATACCCTGCCAGCAGCCTTGGAGCCTGTTCATGCACCACAGCACGTTTTGTTACTGTGGTAATGTATGCATATTTTTGACTATTTCTTCTGTGTAAGAGGAGTTGGGGTAAATGAAAATGTAGCACAAATTACTCTGTTGCGTAAGAGTATTGAGAGTCTTTTTGGTGGGAGTCAGGACTTTGGCTCCTCTGAAAAACGTGTACCTGATACTGTCTTAATTTTCTGAAGATCAGTGAAAAATGTTGAGAAAGTGGAACTTCTGTGGCCTGGGGGGTCGAGCAGGTCTGAGTTGGGGGTTATCAGGAAAACTCAGTTCATTATTCGAGTTGGTTCTCCTCCCAGTGTCTTTTTTCTTTTGTGCATTAACTTGAGCTTTTGATGTCTGTGTTCAGTCCTCACTGAATGAATCTCTCTTTAAGGCCGGGGATGCTGCCTGCTTCTATGATATCAAACTAGGTAGGAGACGTGTAGAGCACCACGATCATGCTGTTGTGAGTGGAAGGCTAGCTGGAGAGAACATGACAGGAGCTGCAAAGCCCTACTGGCATCAGTCCATGTTCTGGTAATGTTGAGTGCTTCTTTTGGTATTTCTTATTTGACCACCTTGTAAACATTCTGTTTTCTGACTGCACTTTCGCTGTATCTCTTCTAAATTATTTAAAAAGAAGAAGAAAAAGTCTGCTAGCTCAAAATGTATCAGAAATATAGTGTTAGCATGAATTTAAGAGGGTTTCTACTCTTCTGGTAAAAAAATCGCTCAAAAATAACTATGACGTGCCGTCAGTTATCTGGACATTTGGTCTGTACTGCATAGACTCTGGACACAGAAGAGTTTATTAACTGTTAAACAAGAATACAGAAGTATCTGTTTCAGTTATGTGTTTTCCTTCAAGACACTCTGACCATGACCATGGGGGACTCTTGAGTTGCAGTCTTGTCTTGTTGACAGCTATTAATGCTGGAGGTGTGCCAGCCCTTCCTGAGTTAGGCTTCCTGTGCTGAAAAGCTGCCATGTAGCAGGAAATCCTTCTACATTTTTTTCAAGCATGTTCAAGATCCCTGCTGAGCTGGGTGTCTTGTATGGCTGGCTGGAATATTATTGGTATTCCTTTCATTCTCCCCAGTCTGTATTTGAGGTTTATGACCAGTAATTTAGTAATGCACATACAGAGATACCCATATTGGTTTTTTTTTATTATTTATTGTATTGGTTTTTTACCCATCTTTGTCCTCAGCATAGTTGGGAACACTTTTGACAGACTGTACTTACTAAGCCCCAAACTATGGCTGAATTGACTGCTTTGCATGAGTTCAAATTCAGCTGGTGCCCAGTTCAAGGAGGTGTTAAAGCAACATGCAGTTCTCTTCAATCTTCTTTAAATGCTCTCTCTCAAACATGCACTAAATAATTGTCTGTGCTGGAAAGTCTAGTGGTTATAAAACAAATGTGCCAGAAGTTGAGTCAAATGGCCTTAGGTAGGACCTGGAGGAACACTTGCTTCTGCCTCAGCTCTGTCTCCAAGTGACATTGGTACTTAGCAAGCAACACAGAAGACTTCTGCAAGTACTTGTAATGACTAACTACAATTTAGTACAACTAGTAATTACAAGCAAGTAATTGTCTACCAATGTTCATACATATCCTGAGGTCAGATGTTTAATTTTTCTAAAGGGTCAAGATACACAGCTCTTGGAATTAGTTAAATTTCCTCCAAAGGAGCAGGTTTTAAGTTTTTATTCACTAAGCTGGTTTCTTCTGAAACTGATGACCTTAGACTTGCTCTATCTTGATTTTTTCTTTCACGCTGATGTATGCTGTGGTGGTTTTATTCGGGTGGGCAGCCAAGCTCCACCACAGCCACTCTCACTCTCCCTCCTCGAAGAGAAAGGGGGAGAAAATATGATGAAAAGGGCTCAAGTGTTGAGATAAGGATCGCTCAACAATTATGACAGGCAAAACAGACTCAGAATAGGAAGATCGAAAGATTTATTACCTATTACTAACAAGCTAAAGAAGCGAGGAAACAAAGGAAAAAAGCCAAAAACGCCTTCCTGCCCCCCAGTCCACCCTCTTCCACCTTCTTCCCCAGAGCAGCATGGGGGAACTGGGGAGTGGGGGCTGCAGTCAGTCTGTAGCACTTCATCTCTGCCGCTCCTTCTCGGTCACACCTTTCTGCTGCTCCGCGTGTTGTCCCTCCCATGGGATGCCATCCTTCCCAAACTGATCCTGTGGTGGCTGCCCACAGGCAGCAGCTCTTCAAGAACTGCTCCAGATACGGGTCCGTACCATGGAGTCCATCCCTCAGGAGCAAAATGCTCCAGCCTAGGTCCCCCATGGGCAGCAGCTCCTGCCAGGTCACCTGCTCCTGTGTGGGCTCCTCTCCAGGGGCTGCAGCTCCGGCCTGGAGTCTGCTCCACCGTGGTCTCCTCCACGGGCTGCAACGTGGAACCCTGCTCGACCGTGGTACACCATGGGCTGCAGGGGGACAGCCTGCCCCACCAGGGGCCTCACCACAGGCGACTTCTGCTCCAGTGCCTGACCTTGGAGCCTGCAGGGCTGTTCTTCACTCCTCTCTCACTCCCAACTGCTGTTCCCTAGAAGTTTTTTCCCCTTTTTAAATGTGCTCTCACACAGGTGCAAATAACATCTCTTACTGGCTCAGCTCTGGCCAGCAGCGGGGCACTTACTTCACATTGGGCAGCTTCTGGATTCTTCTTGCAGAAGTTTCCCCTATGGCCCCCAATGCCAAAACCTTATGCAATATGTAGCGTGTTTATGTGGCAAGAAGTGTTAGTGTGTGCGCCATGATCACTCTTGCACGACACCATTAGTAGGGTTTGAGTTGGAATTGCCCTACATTTGTAATGCTAATCCTATAAATGAGCTTTTTTTTTTTTTTGGTTCATTCCTAGGAGCGATCTGGGCCCTGATGTAGGGTATGAAGCCATTGGACTTGTTGACAGTACTTTACCAACAGTCGGGGTCTTCGCTAAAGCAACAGCAAAAGACACACCAAAATCTGCAACAGAGCAGTCAGGTAGGTGTACAGTCTTCCTTGGGAGCTGTTTGTGTGCATGCAGGTTTTTGTGTCTTGTTTTGTGTAGTAGCAACTACAACAGTGGAGAAGGACTTGGGGGTATTGGTGGATGAAATACTTGCCATGAGCTAGCAACGTGTGCCTGCATCCCAGAAAGCTAATTGTATCCTGGGCTGCCTCAAAAGAAGCGTGGCCAGCAGATCGAAGGAGATGATTATCCCCCTCTACTCCATTCTCATGAGACCTGCTTAGAGTACTGCATCCAGCCGTGGGGCTCCCAGCATAGGAAAGATGTGGACCTGCTGGAGCTGGACCCAGAGGTACACAAGAATGATCACAAGGCTGCAGCACTTCTCCTTTGAAAAGAGGCTGAGAGGGTTGGTGTTCTTTAGCCTAGAGAAGAGAAGGGTTGGCCTTGTTGCAGCCTTCCAATACATAACGGGGGCCTACAAGACAGATGGAGAAGAGATTCTTTACCAGGGTGTGTAGTGTTAGGAAAAGAGGTAACAGTTTAAAAGAGAGTAGGTTTGGATGATATAAAGAAGAAATTATTTACAATGATGGTCAGATATCTAGAACAAGTTGTCCAAGGAAGTTGTGGATGCCCCCTCCCTGTAAGCGCTCAAGGTCAGGTTGGATGGGAATTTGAGCAACTTGATCAAGTGGATATCATGTCCTTGCCCATGGCAGGGGTTTAGAATTAAGGTCTCTTCCAACCCAAACCATTTTGTGATTCTAGAGCGCATTTGGTGATGGAAGCCAGGAGTCGTCAGCATTATGCTTTGTGTTAGGATTGCTTCATTATTGTGCTAAAGAACCTTAACTTTTGCTGGTGTCAAGTCAAAGAAAAACACACCTCAGTCTCTTACAGAAGCCTTTTCTTTAGCCTGCTTTCATCATCACAGGTAGAGAGCTGCTGCTTTTTTCTGCACTGGTTGTTTGATATGACATCTTTACATTAGGGACAGGTATCCGATCAGAAAGTGAAACAGAAGCAGAAGCTTCGGAAGTTCCCACTTCTCCAAGTGCTTCACCAATGCCTCACGTTCCAAAGCAAGGAGAAGATTATGGCAAAGGTGTCATTTTCTACCTCAGGGATAAAGTTGTGGTGGGAATTGTGTTATGGAACATCTTCAACAGGATGCCTATTGCTCGAAAGGTCAGTACAGGACTAGTATGCTGAACAGTGGGACTGTTGCTTTCAGCTTGATGAGATCTGAGATTGGCTGGTCGAAAAATAAATCTGCCAAATGAAATGAGAATGAATAAATGCAAATAAACTTCTGTAATGAAATGACAAGTCTGGCAGAGGAACAGAGAGCAGTGAATATCGTCTTCCCGGACTTCAGGAAGGTCTTTGACAGCGTCTCCCATGGAGATCCTCACAGAGAAGCTGGTGTTGTAGGCAGATATTGCTACATTTAAATCTGGCTGTAGTAAGTACTGTGGTCATGCGGTGCTGGTTGGTGGTTTTAGCCTCCTGGGCAGCTGATCTCCACCACAGCTGCTCTCTCACTCCCCCTCCTCAAAGGGAGAGGGGGAGAAAATGGAATGACAAAAGGGCTCCAGGGTTAAGATAAGGACAGGGAGATGGCTCTCCAGTTATTGTCACAGGCAATATAGCGCCACCAGGAGGCTTTCAGAGAGGATCTGAAACGTGTCACGTTGGCTGGGTGACTGCGTACAGTTTACAGTACCGCTTGTTGATAGCATACACAGGTTTTCATGCAAGCTTCCTTTTTTCAGATCATCAAAGATGGGGAGGAGCATGCCGATCTCAATGAAGTAGCAAAGCTTTTCAACATCCATGAAGACTAAACTCCAGAATTCAATCACTGTAATAGGAGTAGGGCAGCAGGTTCTTGCTGACCGTGTGCACCCCTTCATCTTGGAGAACTTGCTCTGAGCACTTGTTAATATTTCCCATCACCTAGAATTCCAATGTTTGCCCCAATAAAATCAGATTCTTCTAAGTTAAATGTCTTCCTGCATGTGTGCATTACTGGTTTTGAAAGCGGAGTTTGCTTTGTGCCTCTCTGCAGTTTTTCCCTCTCACCAGCAGGGAAGAAGCCTGCAGGAGCGCCTGTTTCTTGCAGCACTTCCTGGCTGGAGAGCTTTTGGTACTGCCAGCTAACGTTGTAGAGGGCTGTGCTCTTGGGAGCAACGCAGGAAAAGTGTGTCCCGATGGAGTGAAATAGTACATTGATGGGGTGTCTCCTGTGTAAGCTTGCATTTGAAGCCAGGGGTCTGCACTAGTCTGGTGACCAGTATAAGACAGGATATAGAAAGGATGGGAAGATTGAGGAGTTAGCTTAGAGCGCTAAGGCGGCAGGTAAGAGACTGTGTTAGGAGACCGCTGGAAGAGGCACAGTAATGCAGGCTTGGAGAAAACAGGTTGGAGGGGGTGGGGAGGACCGTTCACTGGTGGGGCTGGACCTAGGGTGTGGTATCAGGAGCATGTTACCTCCCATGCTCCTGTGTGGGAATTGGGGTGCTTTCTGGGAAAACTGAGATCTCAGCTGTTCAGGAAAGGTTCCAGTGAAAAGGTTCCATGAAAAGAAGGCTCCAGGGAGACCTTGTTGCAGCTTTTCAATACTTAAAAGGGGCTTACAAAAAGACAGAAAGCAACCTTTTGCTCAGTCAGATAATAACAGGACAAGGGGGAATGCTTTTAAGCTAAAAGATTACAGGTTAGGAGGAAATTCTTCACTCAGAGGGTGGGGAGGCACTGGAACAGGTTGCCCAGAGCCACTGTGAATGCCCCATCCCTGGAGGTGTTCAAGACCATGTTGGACAAGGCCCTGGGCAACCTGATCTAGCGGGTGGCATCCCTGCCCACAGCAGAGGGGTTGGAACCAGATTATCTTTGTTCCCCAGGGGTCGGTGTTGGGGCCAATCCTCTTTAATATCTTCATTGATGATTTGGGTGGGGAAATAGAGTGCACCTTCATTAAGTGCGTGGGTGATACCAAGTTGGGGGGAATTGTCGGTCTGATGGAGGGTAGGAAGGCCCTGCAGAGGGATCTGGACAGGTTGGGGCGATGGGCAGAGGTGAATGGGATGAGGTTCAGCGTGGCTAAGTGCTGGGTCCTGCACTTCGGCCACAACAACCCCATGCAGTGCTACGGGCTTGTGGCAGAGCATCTGGAAAGCTGTGCAGAGGAAAAGGACCTGGGGGTGTTAATCGATGTGTGCCTGAACATGAGCCAGCAGCGTGCCCAGCTGGCCATGAAGGCCAATGGCATCCTGGCTTGTATCAGCCAGGATTTGGCTGGGCAAATGGACTGTCCTGTACTGAATTAGAGTGTCCTCAGGACAGAGTATTGGTCTTTTTAATAATCTGCTTACTTGATTTTGGTATAATCCTGTGTAAA